>OY754974.1:32471534-32718496 GCA_963576475.1 Molanna angustata | reverse complement strand
GAAAGATGTAATTAATAGAATGAAGGTTAACACATTGAGATGATTTGAATACTTGGGAAAAATGAATGAAGAGCGCCTGACGAAGAAAATATTCAAAGATGACAGGAACGGAGCAAGAGGTCGGAAGCACCCAAGAAAAGGATGGCTCGACCATGTGAACGATATTGTGAAAGATGGAAATGTAAGAAGCGTGAACAACAGATGAATATGTATGAGATGATTCATGAATGTTGACGAGGCGGTAAATGTGTGTCAAGATTGAAAAAAATGTGGCGATCGGTTCTGTTCTGCCTACCCCGTGCGGGACATGGCATGATGGTATGTATTTGAATGTTTATAATCTTGAGTAAATCTGAATTGGTTTTTGGTTCTCAACAATAGGCATGATGATAGTAAGAAGGAATCATTGAAATTATGGCTTTAAAAAAATAGGTTAAAAAGACTTTAAAAAAATGTATTTATTATCATTTTATAAGAGTGTATAATATTATATTTATAAGAATAATTATACCAAATTAGGTATTTTATGTAAAATAACAATCTTAACAAGTTTGTATAGGTGACGTCATTCATACCCGTTACCAATTTGTTACACTGCCGAGAATTACCCATGGGCTACGGATTTGATGGTGTTGATAATATTATAGAGTTTTTGGAGGTGTGACGTCACCGCCAGACGACATGACACTGTAAGCTTTTTTGGCGCAATTTTGCTAGTAAACCTTTATTTTACAAGCATCATGTTGATAACACAATATTGTATTAGTTTTATCTTGGTAATTTTAGGGTATTTTTTGCTTAATTTCAATAGTCGCAGTGCCTCAAATGGTAAGGTATTCCCCAATGGGAATTTTTTGATATAAAATCTCAATTCTGAATTTGTGAGATGATCAACATCTTAAGTCTCCAAAATATAAAATTGATTAGGTGTTAAATTTTCTCAAAATTATCTTTGACCTAATAATCTAAATAAATAAATGGAAATTCATAATAGTAAAACTATGGTAATTAACTGTAGAATGGTCAGAAAAAGTGAGAAAATTTATGTTTGTTTACAGGGCAGGTTTAATTATATATGAGAGAATATGTAAAATATGGCTGTTACCAAATATAATATTTAAGAACAGTAATCTAGGAAAGAATCTTAAAAACATACTGGATATTTACCATGGAACAATACATGAAAAAATGAGGTCTAAAATTGAAGCAATGATCGAAGATCGAAAACAAAATATGATCAATCAAGAGGATTTTTGTATGTACATTTCATAATATTATATTACTTAAGGCATAGAATTATAATGTACAGAAGCCGCGTGTAGTACAAATTTCGAATTCAAATGTATGCCAAGTTTTTTTTACATGTGTGTGTGAGGCGGTAGATCGGTTGGTCTACGTATTATGTAGGTGTAGGTATACTAGAAATTCGTCTGTTTCAGCGTAGTTTTAATTGGCATACATTCATTGCGCTGGCTAGGTATCTGTATCATATATAATCTAAGACTTAAGGTTAAATAATATATGAGCCAAGACACTTCCATATGACAAATCAAAGAAAAGAGTTCTTTTTTTCTTAAAGAGATAGAACTGTCAACCACTTTTCACTTATAAATAAAATTTAAGAAGATAAAAAGCAAACCAATAGACCATCCGACAGAACAGATCTGTGTAGACTTCCCTGTCCCAACATTTAGACAAATACTAGAAATTATTGCAACTAAATATGCACAGACAGAATAATTTTCTAGTGAACCATGCAAAACTAGAAGAAAATCCATACCAAATTATTAACATACCAAAGAAAAATACAACTGCAGCACAGAAATTACTGGCATATAGGGATATATTTTCAATAACCTGCCCACTTGCATTTGTGATGCAATAAAATCAAAGAAATAAAAGATCAGAACAAATTTACAATAGCTTTAAAAGGTCAAATTATTGGCAAAACATGATCCTTATAAGTTGATTTTTTCTTGTGTGAAGAAGAAATTAAATATGAAGTACATATTTGGTAATAACTACAAACATGAATTATTGCAGACATTAAAGACAAGACAAGTCATTGCAGAATTAATGTACCTTTATGACATAATAAACTCTAATATTTACTTTAGACAGACCTTCTGAAAATTATTAACTTCAATATACCAAACAAACGAACAAGGCACACCTCAACATTCTTTTTCGACAAAAAAAAAACACTAACGCTGCTCAGAATTCACCATTGTACTGATACCTTACCACATACAATAATTTGGAAAGGATCAGGTCCATGGACATATTCTGTATATCCAGGACCCTTTTCAGGAGCCACATCAGACACAAACAATTCATTGTTACCAGCAGTGAGTACTTGTAATATGAAATCAAAGGTGGGCTGATTGAATTACAATAATTAATTATGTTATTATTATTTCTTATATTGTTAAAAAAAAATTGTATGGTGCCCATTTATTAAATAAAAAAAAAATAATAGATATGAAATGTGTTAGTGCGATGTATCAACATAGTTCTTTTGATCTATTTTATTTAAAAATTGTAATATTGTGTTTTAATGACTTTATAAATAAATTAGTTTATACCTAGTACATGTAGTTATCGTCAAGCATCTAGAAATATCACATGGGTGCACATAATACAAATTTGGGCTTTTTGCACAGTTGGTTTGATCATGAGTGTGTGCAAACTGTCCCACTCCAGGAAAAAAAACAATTATAATTACTTACACAAATTTTAGGTATTTGCTTCTTAGATATTTTTTGTTTTAATTATAAATTAATCCTTTAACTAATATCTACTTGTACCTACTCATGATCTATAAATGTGGGCGCCCATTGCTATTGTAAAATTTTATATTTAAATTCATTAACACATTATTAATATTTTTAGCATTTGGTGATTTAGATAATGATCTTGTAAATGAAGAACGATCTAATGACGTAGCAAAGAAATCAAGTCTGTCCGTTTTGGTGGATGCTGCAGTTGCTGGAAATTTGACAGTACAAGAAGTTTTAAATGAATTTGATAACATCTTAGCTCCGGTAAGGAGTTGATTACTGCTTTATAAATGATTCTCAAATAAATACATTCATACAAAATTAAGGCAAAACGAAAAGTAACATTATAAGGAATATGTGGAGGCATGTCTATAAATCATCATTACTATGGTGTTTTTGTCTCAAGACATAGGTAGTTAGTTTGTTCATTATAAAATCTAGGTTAATGCTCATTTTGTTTCAGGGATTGGATACAATATACACCCAGATGAGTTCGTTTATTTTGATGATGGCTATAAATAAAGAATGTCAAAATAAGCTATGGCATGAGATCAAAGAAGTGTTCAAGGAAGATCTGGATGGAGACGTGGAAACATCACATTTTGCTCAGCTTCCATATTTGGATATGGTCATGAAAGAAGTAATGAGGCACTTTCCAACTGGACCAATTCAAATAAGACACTTGTATGAAGATTTTTATTTTAAACACAGTAAGTTTTGAAATGGAATTTACACATCTTTACGGTTCCCAGAATTTGTATTTTTTGTACTACAGACTGAGAAAACTAACTTTATTCAAAACTAGAATATCATTCAAAAATCTTTATGTGATTATTTAAACAGTTTTCAGGTTTGTTTTTTTCATTTTTTGTCAGTGAAAAATAATAGGTTAAGGCTCGTAAAGGAAGTTTCAAGCCAAAAAAGTCACATTTAAAAAAAATAACATCATTCACTGGCGTTTACAAGCATAACATCCATTGGTTTTCATAGAGTATCGAACATCTGGTTTTGTTAAGCTATGTAAGCTTCAAGTTTAGTTAATTTCATATTAACTAAGGTTTTATAAAAAATATATGTATGAAATTTTACTTCTAATAAATTTTTTTAATACAAATGTTCTAAGGTTCACTTTGTGAAAATTCATTTTAAATATATTTTAAAATAAATTAATAAACTTTTTTTGTTTTCACTAGTTATATTTTTTAAAACACAACATGTTTCGATAACCTTCGTTATCTTCCTCAGGTGAGAGGTGAGTTAATACTAACTGAAAACTAATTTTGCGTGGTATGTGGCAGTGTCAAGGGTGTAGTAGAAAGCGGGGGCAAGGGAGGGGGTGAGCGTTGACCTAACGGGAACATGGACAGTAGTGGTGAAGTGTAGGGTTGCGTCTGATTATTTATTATTTTCTTGTGATTATTAATTGCTTTGTGTATTTCGAATGTCTCTAGATTGTTTTGTTTCAGTCCGTATGTGTGTTTATGTAATAATTGGGTGTTTGTATTGTCAAATGTATGATTTTCTTGTATTAGGTGGTTTGCAAATTCTGAAAAACCGAGTCCATTTAAACAGCGTTTATGTTCTTTAAGTCTGGTTTCAATTGTCCGTCCCGTTCTTCCTATGTAAATGCTGTCACAGTCTCCACATTGTAGTTCGTATATTCCACTATGTTTCAAATAACTTGTTTTTTCTGTGTTGTTTTTCAGTATTAGTCATATATTATTGTCTGTATATAAAGCTGGTTTTATGTTTGAAGGAAGTTGTCTTGTTATGTCGTGTGTAATTTTATCCAGATATATAATTTTTCTCCAATTTTTACCTGTTTCTCGTGGTTTTGGTTTGTAAATGTATTTATGTATGATATTCGTATGTATTTTTCTGTTTAATATTTTATGAACCATGTCTTTTTTGTAACCGTTGTTAAGGGCTATTGTTTCTATTGTTTGTAATTCTTTGTTATAGTCTGTGTTATTCAATGGTACGTTGAGTAATCTAGTGATCATTGAATGAAATGCTGCCATTTTGTCTGTGATTGGGTGCTGTGAAGTGTTATGTATGATATTATCCGTGTATGTTGGTGTTCTGAATATGTCAAAGGATAGGGTATTATTAGCTATTTTTATGGTTAGATCTAGGAAGTTTAACATTCTGTCTTTTTCTGTTTCTATTGTAAATTTGATTTTACTGTGGATTTTTGATGTGTTAGGAATTTTTGTAATTGTCTGTCAGTACCTGTCCATATACAGAAAATATCATCTACATATCTATACCAAACTAACACATTTTTAAGAAAATTCTTATTTTTAACATTATCAAATAGACTATTTTCTAAAGAATTCATGAATATGTCTGCTATTAGTGGACTGGTTGGTTGTCCCATTGCCAAACCGTCCTTTTGTGTATATATTTCACCATTATAAATAAAATAGTTTTGTTCCATACAAACATTAAATATTTTTTGCAATTCATTTGCCAAGTTTCCATCATTTAATTTATTTGTTAAATTTTTAATAATATTTTTACTTTCGGTGACTGGAACATTGGTAAACAAATTACTCACATCAAATGATACTAATTTAGCATTGTCTGGGATTTTAATGTTTTTTATCTTATCTATTAAATCTATGGAATTTTTAATTGTATACTTAGGTACAAATATATTAAGGTTATTGAAAATGGACACTAAAATTTTACTTAATTTGTAAGTTGGGGAATAACAAGCACTAACTACGGGTCTAATTGTTATAGGGTCTTTATGTAATTTTATGAGTCCTTGGAATTTTGGCACTGATGGATTCATTAACACTAATTGTTTTGTAATGGTGTTGTCAAACAAATTACTGCAGGAGTTTATAATTTCTTTCACTTTTTTGTTAAAATTGGTTGTTGGATCTTTGATGATGTGTTCGAATATGTTATTTTGTAGAAAATCTTTAATTTTGTTGTTATAGTCAACAGTCGGAATGATGACAATCGAATTCCCCTTATCTGCACGGGTGAATGTTAGATTATTGTCTTTAAGTTTTTGTTTAATGTTTTTTAGAACTTTAATTTCTTTTAGTTGACTGATATTTATTTTACATGTATTTAAAAAACTTTTTATTTTTTCTGCGCAGTTATATTTGTAAGAAGAACTTTCCTTGTATGTTGCTGTCTCCAGGTCCACAGCCAGTATTTCCAGGGATTTTTCGACCTTGCATCTTGGAAGATTGTATTTCATGCCCTTCGATAATAGGCTGGTTTCCTCTTCAGTAAATGTAAAATTTGACAAATTCACTATTCGATCGTAAAATTTAATTTTGTTTGAATTTTGGTGAGTATTATTATTGGAATTTAAGTTGACATTTTGTTTTTCAGTTTTATTTTTATTGGTAATAATAATAAGTGATTTTAGCTTCTTGTCTAAGGTTTCTTTTTTCTTATGAGCACTAGTACTTCCATATGATCTAACTTTATCGTCGAAGAGGTCCCATTCCACACTATGTAGTACACTTGTTAATTCCGTATGTAAGTATTTAAAATATATTTTTATATTATTTCTTTTTACAAATAAGTTCTTTATTTCATCTTTAATCCATATTATTTTTGCTTTCTCTAAGGATGACACTGCACTTTTTAAATTTGTGTATATATTCACATGTTTTGGTATTACTTTATAACGCAAGCACAATTGAAGAAAGTAGATGTTTAGCACTAAGAGTCTGTATTTAATATGAAGTTTTTGTATGTTATACATACGAACATCATACGTAAATACATTTACAAACCAAAACCACGAGAAACAGGTAAAAATTGGAGAAAAATTATATATCTGGATAAAATTACACACGACATAACAAGACAACTTCCTTCAAACATAAAACCAGCTTTATATACAGACAATAATATATGACTAATACTGAAAAACAACACAGAAAAAACAAGTTATTTGAAACATAGTGGAATATACGAACTACAATGTGGAGACTGTGACAGCATTTACATAGGAAGAACGGGACGGACAATTGAAACCAGACTTAAAGAACATAAACGCTGTTTAAATGGACTCGGTTTTTCAGAATTTGCAAACCACCTAATACAAGAAAATCATACATTTGACAATACAAACACCCAATTATTACATAAACACACATACGGACTGAAACAAAACAATCTAGAGACATTCGAAATACACAAAGCAATTAATAATCACAAGAAAATAATAAATAATCAGACGCAACCCTACACTTCACCACTACTGTCCATGTTCCCGTTAGGTCAACGCTCACCCCCTCCCTTGCCCCCGCTTTCTACTACACCCTTGACACTGCCACATACCACGCAAAATTAGTTTTCAGTTAGTATTAACTCACCTCTCACCTGAGGAAGATAACGGAGGTTATTGAAACATGTTGTGTTTTAAAAAATATAACTAGTGAAAACAAAGTTTATTAATTTATTTTAAAATATATTTTTTTAATACATTACATAATAATATGTAATATATCTCCTCACATTTTTCAGTTATCGTTCTTTGTCATTTAAATGTTATTAACAATTAGGTTGCATATTTATTTTGAATGTTATATTTTCTTTTTATCAGGGGATATGGTGGTGCCAGCTAATACGTCTTTATTCTTAGCCTCTTTTCTGTTGCATAAGAACCCTAAATACTGGAATGATCCCGACAGTTTTATGCCAGAAAGGTTTTCACCAGAGGAGTCGGCTAAGAGACCATATTTTGCATATGTTCCCTACAGCGCAGGGCTTCGAAATTGTATAGGTAACTTATTATTTTTAAATTACTTCTTGACTTCTTCTGAGAAGTTTGTAGTAACTTTATTGAGTACTTTTTTCTAAGAAGGTTTAGTGATGGGTTTTATTTTAAGTTCCCATTTATTCTTCATCATAAAAAAGTTGTGTCAAAAGCTACAATTTTGATGAGTCAGAACTTTATCACAAGTCATCTTTGTTGTTTGGTCATAATTTTATGACTGGAACTCTTCTTGTTCAGAAAGTGGAAGATAATTATTATTGATTAACATAAAATACCCAGAAGGATCGGACTAGGTTGGGCAGCCTTTGGGAAACTTAAACATGTCCTAAAAAACAGAGATATTCCCACATGTCTGAAAAGAAAAGTGTTTGAAACATGTATCCTGCCTGTGCTTACGTATGGTCTGGAAACTATCACGCTAACTGCGAGGACTATACATAAGCTAAAATGCACTCAGAGATCCATGGAAAGGCAAATGATAGGCGTAAGTCTAAGAGACAAAATTAGAAATGAAGAAATCAGACGCCAGACAAAAGTTGTTGATGTCATGGATCGAGTTGCAAAACTTAAATGGCAATGGGCAGGTCATGTTGCCAGACAGGGTACGGACAGATGGGCACCCAGAATTCTAAATTGGAGACCATGGGATATGAAAAGGGGAATAGGCCGGCCCCAGAAAAGGTGGGCCGATGATATTGTCCCTGTCGCTGGAAGCGGATGGGTTCGAAAAGCCCAGAAAAAAGACGAGTGGAAGATTTTAGAAGAGGCCTACATCCAGCAGTGGAGAGATGGCTGAGAAAGAAAAGAAAAGAAACATAAAATAAATATTCCTTTTTCAATTATTTAAAAGCTCATTTGGCCTCTTATTTAATAGTATTTATATTTTAGATTAATTTATTTGGTTTAGTAATAAATAAATAATAAACACTTCCTCGTATCTTGCACATTTAATAATGATTAAAATGCTCTTTTGCAGCTCAAATATTTGGAAATGACTCTCTTAAAACAGCCGCTGTACACTTGATTAGAAATTATGAATTTCACTCTGATTTGAAAATGAAAGATATTATTTTTAAGTCCGACATATCTATGAGAAGTGGAACTGGATATTATGCCATAATAAGTCGCCGAGACAGAAATTCATGAGTTTTCAGACTTAAAATTTAAAATAATATAAAATTTATGTTACCTTCTTAGTGTTTCCTATTCAATAGTAAGCACTAGGCACACGATAATAAATCATCTGTATTGGAAAATAATAAATATACTGTGTACCTAAATTTACTGTGTTCTTATTTACAAAAGTATTGTGGCCAATTGTTAAGAAATGTTAAAAGAACTCGTTTTTTGTTAAAATTACTCGTTTATTTTATCTCGTATTATTTTCTCAATATTTTTTCACACACACCATTTTTCACAATTTGACAAGTTTTGTTTTTATTAAAACCGAAGTAAAATTCAAATATATGGAACACAATATTTATCTTATGTAGTTCTATGCATAAAGGTGGTCCCTACCACAATGTTTTTACACACCAATTCTAAGATTTATTCCATGTACCGAAAAAAAAAATACACCTGCCATGTTTTTCAAAATGGCACATGTATTTATTAAACTAGTTGCATGTAACACATGAGATCCAACTGTCGATAGCGATAGTATGTATAGTTGAAGAATAAGTACCAAACTATAATCCCATAAATACAAATTATTTAATATTTTAAGATAGTTGATTTTCTATACAACACATGTACCTATGTATGTATGTCAAGATAGGATAGTATGGAGGTCAGTCCTTTGATCCTACCCAGAATATGAAAACAGAATGATGGTATGTATGTATGTTTGGAGATTAGTATCAAACAATTAAGTCTTCTTATATATTGTGTGTAGGCGATTGCCATACAAATTGTATGAAGCAATGTCGTCACTAAATTCAATTTTTATAAAAATTATTAAAAAAAATTGAGATGTGCTAATACAATGCTAATATTTTTTTTTTTAGAAAATTAAATTATCTAGTTGGGGTGTTTCGGCCTTTTTTGATATTATTAAAAAAAATGGAAATATAGGCAGTTAAACTCATAAATTTATCATAAAAAAAGTATTTTTCTTAATACAAAATGTGTGAGAAACCCTGGAATTTTTTTAAAAATACTTATTTGAGATTTTGTATTTGTCTATGTTTATAGCGAATTTCAGCATTCTAGCTTCTATGGTTTCTGAGATACATGGAAAAATAAACCAAAATTTCAAAAGTTGATAACCCCTGACTGAAACAAAAATTCACAATTCTGAGTAAAAAGTTTTGTAGGGCTATAACTGTTTATATATTCTGAAAATTTGGGCTGTGTAAATTGAGCGGATCAAAAGTTATAAGGGACACACACGCACACACCCTCACACCCACCCACACACACACACACAGACACACACACACAAAACTCACATTATGTTCTACTCCGAATTCTGAGTAAATCCATGTATGGGAACATATATGCTGCGAGGCCTCTAGTTGGTGTTATTAGCATGCAAAAAGTCAACTACGCCATACAAAATGTTCCTTCGTACACGCATCTTGGCTTAACTAGTTGCATGTAACACATGAGATCCAACTGTTAGCGATAGTATGTATAGTTGAAGAATAAGTACCAAACTATAAACCCATAAATACAAATTATTTACTAGTTGCATGTAACACATGAGATCCAACTGTCGATAGCGATAGTATGTATAGCTGAAGAATATGTACCAAACTATATACCCATAAATACAAATTATTGAATATTTTCAGATATTTTGTATTCTATACAACATATGTAGGTATGTATGTCAAGATAGGATAGTATGGAGGAAGGTCCTTTTTTCCTACCCAGAATATGAAAATAGCATGATGGTATGTATGTATGTTTGGAGATAAAGTATCAAAATATTAAGTCTTCTTACATATTGTGTACAGGCGACTGCCATACAAAATGTATGAAGCGATGTCGTCACTAAATTCAATTTTTAAAAAAAATGTTAAAAAAAAATTGAGATCTTCTACTACAATTTTAATATTTTTTATAGAAAATTAAATTATCTAGTTGGGATGTTTCGGCTTTTTTCGATAATTGTAAAAGTTTTGGAAATATAGGCAGTTAAACTCATAAATTTATCATAAATAAATATTTTTCTTAATAAAAAATGTTTTTGTTTTTGAGAAACCCTGGAATGTTTTTGAAAAAATTTATTTGAGGTTTTGTATTTGTCTAGGTTTGTACCAATTTTCAGCGTTCTAGCTTTTATGTTTACTGAGATATATGGAAAAATAAAATAAAAATTCAAAAGTTGATAACCCCTGACTGAAACAAAAATTCAAGATTCTGAGTATAAAAGTTTTGTAGGCCTGTAACTGTTTATATATTGTCAAATTTTCGGCTATGTAAATTGAGCGGATCAAAAGTTATAAGGGGGGGACGGACACACACACAGAGACACACGAAATGTTCTACTCCAAATTCTGAGTAAATCCGTGTATGGAACATATATGCTGCGAAGCCTCTAAGTTGTTGTTTTTTGACTTCAAAGTTGGAAAAACCGTGAAAAAAGTAGACCTCTGCATACAATTCTCGCGTATCCTGGCTTGAAACATTGTCGATATGTTAAGAGAACAAAGTTCTCCTGAACAAATCGACAGTTGGATAATACGAAGTCGAGTTAGTTACACCATTTATATAACGGCTGGACCAATTGTAAAGATTTTTTATTTGTTGAATTCGTCGCCGCCCCGAATAGTAGAATAACTTTTAAACTAGTTGCATGTAACACATGAGATCCAACTGTCGATGGTGATAATATGTACAGTTGAAGAATAAGTACCAAACCCATAAATACAAATTACAGAATACAGAATGATGGTATGTATGTATGTTTGGAGATTAGTATCAAAATATTAAGTCTTCTTAGATTATTGTGTGTAGCTTTTGCCATGCAAATTGTATGAAGCAATGTCGTCACTAAATTTAATTTTAATAAAAATTGTTAAAAAAATTTTGAGATGTGCTACAATGTTGATATTTTTTATAGAAAACTAGTGAACACCCGGCAAACTTCGTATTGCCTGTATAATTAAAAATCGTCCTCCATTACCACCCGTCGCTTCAGACTCTTCAATACCTCCCATCCCTTCAGTTACTCCCGTCCCTTTCAGTTACTCCCGTCCCTTCAGTTACTCCCGTCCCTTCAGTTACTCCCGTCCCTTCAGTTACTCCCGTCCCTTCAGTTACTCCCGTCCCTTCAGTTACTCCCGTCCCTTCAGTTACTCCCGTCCCTTCAGTTACTCCCGTCCCTTCAGTAGGTCCCGGTCATACGCTCGACAATTCATCAAAGTTTCATTGAAATTGAATGAACGGTTCCTAGGATAGTCCACCTTCATCAGTAAAATGACCTGATACCCGATGAAGAAGAAGAAGAACAAAATTTTTTAAATCCAGAAATCATCCCGGGCATACGTTCGATAATTCACCAAAGTTTCATTGCAATCGGATGAACGGTTCCCAGGATAGTCCATCTTCATAGGTAAAATGACCTAATACTCGATGAAGAAGAAGAAGAAGAAAAAAATTTTTGATCCAGAAACCATCCCTGGTATACTCTCGACAGTTCACCAAAGTTTCATCGCAATCGGATGAGCGGTTTAGGAGCGCATTCAACACATACATAGATACATACAAACATTCAAATTTATAATATAGACTCGTGAACACCCGGCAAACTTCGTATTGCCTGTATAATTAAAAATTGTCCTCCATAACCATCCGTCGCTTCAGACTCTTCAATACCTCCCATCCCTTCAGTACTTCCCGTCCCTTCAGTACCTTCCGTCCCTTCAGTACCTCCCGTCCCTTCATTACCTCCCGTCCCTTCATTACCTCCCGTCCCTTCATTACCTCCCGTCCCTTCAGTAGGTCCCGGTCATACGCTCGACAATTCATCAAAGTTTCATTGAAATTGATTGAACGGTTCCAAGGATAGTCCACCTTCATCGGTAAAATGACCTGATACCCGATGAAGAAGAAGAAGATGATTTTTTTTTAATCCAGAAACCATCCCGGGCATACACTCGACAATTCTTCAAAGTTTCATTGAAATTGAATGAACGGTTCCCAGGATAGTCCACCTTCATAGGTAAAATGACATGATACCCGATGAAGAAGAAGAAGAAGAAAAATTTTTTAATCCAGAAACTATCCCGGTCATACGCTCGACAATTCACCAAAGTTTCATTGCAATCGGATGAACGGTTCTCAGGTTAGTCCACCTTCATATGTAAAATGACCTGATACCCGATGAAGAAGAAGAAGAAGAAAATATTTTAAATTCAGAAATCATCCCGGGCATACGATCGACAATTCACCAAAGTTTAATTGCAATCGGATGAACGGTTCCCAGGATAGTCCACCTTCATAGATAAAATGACCTAAAACTCGATGAAGAAGAAGAAGAAGTTAAAATTTTTTGATCCAGAAACCATCCCTGGTATACTCTCGACAGTTCACCAAAGGTTCATCGCAATCGGATGAGCGGTTTAGGAGCGCATTCAACACATACATAGATACATATTGCCTGTATAATTAAAAACTTCGTATTGCCTGTATAATTAAAA
Source organism: Molanna angustata (assembly GCA_963576475.1). Classification (NCBI taxonomy): domain Eukaryota; kingdom Metazoa; phylum Arthropoda; class Insecta; order Trichoptera; family Molannidae; genus Molanna; species Molanna angustata. The sequence continues at coordinate 32,705,312 of OY754974.1, read as the reverse complement.
ACCGTCCTCCATAACCACCCGTCGCTTCACTCTTCAATACCTACCATCCCTTCAGTACTTCCCGTCCCTTCAGTTACTCCCGTCCCTTCAGTTACCCCCGTCCCTTCAGTTACTCCCGTCCCTTCTGTTACTCCCGTCCCTTCAGTTACTCCCGTCCCTTCAGTTACTCCCGTCCCTTCAGTTACTCCCGTCCCTTCAGTTACTCCCGTCCCTTCAGTTACTCCCGTCCCTTCAGTTACTCCCGTCCCTTCAGTTACTCCCGTCCCTTCAGTTACTCCCGTCCCTTCAGTTACTCCCGTCCCTTCAGTTACTCCCGTCCCTTCAGTTACTCCCGTCCCTTCAGTTACTCCCGTCCCTTCAGTTACTCCCGTCCCTTCAGTTACTCCCGTCCCTTCAGTTACTCCCGTCCCTTCAGTTACTCCCGTCCCTTCAGTTACTCCCGTCCCTTCAGTTACTCCCGTCCCTTCAGTTACTCCCGACCCTTCATTACCTCCCGTCCCTTCATTACCTCCCGTCCCTTCATTACCTCCCGTCCCATCATTACCTCCCGTCCCTACATTACCTCCCGTCCCTGCAGTTACTCCCGTCCCTTCAGTTACTCCAGTCCCTTCAGTTACTCCCGTCCCTTCATTACCTCCCGTCCCTTCATTACCTCCGGTCCCTTCATTACCTCCCGTCCCTTCAGTAGGTCTCGGTCATACGCTCGACAATTCATCAAAGTTTCATTGAAATTGAATGAACGGTTCCCAGGATAGTCCACCTTCTTTGGTAAAATGACCTGATACCCGATGAAGAAGAAGAAGAAGAATTTTTTTAATCCAGCAACCATCCCGGGCATACGCTCGACAATTCACCAAAGTTTCATTGCAATCGGATGAACGGTTCTCAGGATAGTCCACCTTCATATGTAAAATGAGATACCCGATGAAGAAGAAGAAGAAGATAATTTTTTAAATCCAGAAATCATCCCGGGCATACGTTCGATAATTTACCAAAGTTTCATTGCAATCGGATGAACGGTTCCCAGGATAGTCCACCTTCATAGGTAAAATGACCTAAAACTCGATGAAGAAGAAGAAGAAATTTTTTGATCCAGAAACCATCCCTGGTATACTCTCGACAGTTCACCAAAGTTTCATCGCAATCGGATGAGCGGTTTAGGAGCGCATTCAACACATACATAGATACATACAAACATTCAAATTTATAATATAGATTAAATTATCTAGTTGGGGTGTTTCGGCTTTTTTGGATATTTTTTAAAAAAATGGAAATATAGGCAGTTAAACTCATAAATTTATCATAAAAAATATTTTTCTTAGTAAAAAACTTTTGAGAAACCCTGGAATTTTTAAAAAAAAATTCGTTTGAGATTTTGTATTTGTCTATGTTTATACCAGTTTTCAGCGTTCTAGCTGTTATGGTTTCTGAGATATATGGAAAAATAAAGTATAAATTAAAAAGTTGATAACCCCTGACGAAACGAAAATTCACAATTCTGAGTATAAAAGTTCTGCAGGCCTATAACTGTTTATATATTCTGAAAATTTGGGCTCTGTAAATTGAGCGGATCAAAAGTTATAAGGGGGGGGGGGACAGACACACACAAAACTCACATCAAATGTTCTACTCCGAATTCTGAGTAAATCCATGTACGGGAACATATATGCTGTGAGGCCTCTAGTTGGTGTTATTAGCATGCAAAAAGTCCACTACACCATACAAAATTTTCCTTCGTACACGCATCTTGGCTTAATAATGTCGATTCATTAAGAGAATTGAATTCTCATGAACGAATCGACAGTTGGATCAGAAAAATTAACGAGAAAAAGACGTAAAAAAAAGGTTTCTACCTAGCACCCGCGTCTTGGCTTAATACTGTTGAAGGAATCATAATAATTTAATTTTCTACACACATTATATTATTTTGGTAACTACGCATGTGACATGCTTCCTTATATTGTAATGCCATTGGTTATTTTTTATAATATACATGAAAATCTACGGGTAATGCACACCTGTTGCTGGTCACCCAACTTGTGGGGTATGCTGAGATGGCATGAATGAATTATCCAACTGTCGATTTGTTCAGGAGAACTTTGTTCTCTTAACATATCGACAATGTATCAAGCCAGAATACGCGAGAATTGTATGGAGAGGTCTACTTTTTTCACGGCTTTTCCAACTTTGAAGTCAAAAAACACCAACTTAGAGGCTTCGCAGCATATATGTTCCATACACGGATTTACTCAGAATTCGGAGTAGAACATTTCGTGTGTCTGTGTGTGTGTGTGTCCGTCCCCCCTTATAACTTTTGATCCGCTCAATTTACAGAGCCTAAAATTTCAGAATATATAAACAGTTACAGACCTACAAAACTTTTATACTCGGAATTTTGAATTTTTGTTTCAGTCAGGGGTTATCAACTTTTGAATTTTTATTTTATTTTTCCCTATATCTCAGAAACCATAGAAGATAGAACGCTGAAAATTGGTATAAACATAGACAAATACAAAATCTAAAATCAGTTTTTTCAAAAAAATTCCAGGGTTTCTCAAACATTTTTTATTAAGAAAAGTATTTTTTTTATGATAAATTTATGAGTTTAACTGCCTATATTTCCATTTATTTTTAAAATATCGAAAAAAGCCGGAACACCCCAACTAGATAATTTAATTTTATATAAAAAATATTAACATTATAGCAGTACATCTCAAATTTTTTTTAACAATTTTTATAAAAAATTGAATTTAGTGACGACATCACTTCATACAATTTGTATGGTAGTCACCTATACACAACATCAAAGAAGACTTAATAGTTTGATACTTCATCTCTAAACATACAATATACATATACCATCATGCTGTTTTCATATTCCGGGTAGGAAAAAAAGACTGACCTCCATACTATCCTATCTTGACTACCTAGGTACATGTGTTGTATAGAAAACTAAATATCATAAAATAATAAATAATTTGTATTTATGGGTTTGGTACTTATTCTTCAACTATACATACTATCGCTGTCGACAGTTGGATCTCATGTGTTACATGCAACTAGTAATATATTATGATGTGTTGTGAATCCTATCTTATTTGGCCCCGTATAGTCCAGCATGGCATACTAGCATGTATGGATCTGATGTAGATAAAGAAATTTAGCAACCGAAAATAGATTTGAGTTCAAATTTATGTGACAATTTTATTTAGTTAAAGATTAATTGAACACTTTAATTATATTATAAATGATAAAATATATTATAAATGATTACATTAAATATATTACAAGCTTCCTATGCACAGGGCCATTTCCGATACATGTAAGAAATATGCAAATGTAATGGGCGCAATTAAATCAGGACGACCTAATAAAGAAAATAAAATAATATTAATTGTTATGTTTGATGAAGAGATTAGCTTCAGTCAATATAATGCAGAGGTCCCCAACCTTTTTTGTCTCGTAGACCACTTTTCATGTATTTTTGGTTTTGGGTAGATCCCTTGCTTACCTGATATCGATATTTTGCAAATTATTTATTTATTTATTTATTTTATTTCAGAAAACTACAGCTTTGTTAATTGTTTCGTTACATTTGGTGCTTTTAAAATTATTACAAGCCAATATTGTTTTCTTCAATTTAAATGAATGAATTACAAATAACTAGTATGCTGAGCAGTAGGTAAAAGAATAACAATTATAAGAGAAGAAAAAAAACAATTGATAATAACAAAAATACAATACATAATGAAAATAAAATGGGGAAAGGGAGGGATTATTGGAGTGAAGGATAGAGCTTGCTTGAAGGAGTTAGGGAACTAGGTTGAAAAACATCTTTATTTGTTTACGGTAAGTTTCTATGGAGTCATGGAAAATGTCAGTGTGTTTAAATTTTAGATTATTGTCACGTTGAATTCTGTGAAAATTATTATTATTCTTATTAAATGTTATCAGACAGGCAGCTATGCTGATATGTCTGATCTCACAACAGTTTTCACTTGTTCAGTCTGTCAAGTCTATTTTTGAACACATTAACACTTTGTGCTACAACAAGTTCCGGTGGCAAACTGTTCCACGCATCCATAACTCTATTGGACAAGAAATGCTTCCAGGGATTCTTCCTGAAACTGTGTTTATCTAGCTTCAAACTATGACCTCTTAAATTAGTATTTTGGTTGAGACAAAACATCAGCTTCAATTCAGGGCAGTCATAGTGTTCGTTTAGTATTTTGAAGGTTTCTATGAGATCCCCTCTCTTTCTCCGTTCCTCAAGAGTAGTGAGGCCCAATAAATTCAGACGTTCTTCATGTGTTAAGGATCTGAGGCCATTTCCCAGTTTGGTAAACCTTCTCTGCACCCTTTCCAACATGCTTATATCTTTCTCAAAGTAAGGATTCCAAACTTGGTAACCATATTCCAAAACTGGTCTCACATAAGTTTTATATATTATAATCAACAAATCATGTGGCAAGTGGCTGAAGGTTTTTCTAATTAAGTATGTTAAGCTATTGGCCTTTTTTACAACTGATATCAAATGCTTCTCCCATGGAGTAATAGTTTATACAAAATGCTTCTCCCAAATAGTTTATACAAAATGCTTCTCCCATCAAATGCTTCTCCCATGGAGTAATAGTTTATACAAAAGACTTTTTATCTGGCTCAACCAAGCCTTCCTCTGTATTTGAAGCAAATAGTGTATGCATACAATGTTCGGACTCATTTTTCATCATCGCCATCTATCGATCTCCGTCATACAATAATTTGACGCCATTTATAACATCATTGAATGAGAATATATTGAAATATAATAAATACACAAACGTTATTATGGTTGGAGACTTAAATGTAAATATAGTTGGAGAAAAACACCACCAAGCCGATGATTACGAGTGTCTTCTTGCCAGTCATGGTTTTAGATCTGCTATAAACATGCCCACTAGAGTCACATCCGTGTCTCAAACTTGTATAGACCATATTTATGTTAAGACTAAACTTAATGTATCTGCAGCTATCGTTGAAACGACTGTTACAGATCATTATGCTACAATGGCTGCCTTTTACAATGACAGTAATAGGAAAAAAGATTATCAACAGAAATCAGCGCAAATAAAATACACAGATTACGCCTCTATCAGATCATCTCTTAATTCAATATCCTGGGAGGATGTTTTAAATGAAACAGATGTTAATACTGCCATGAATATGTTCACTGAAAAAATCGAATTAAATGTCTTAAAACATACAACCTTTAGAAGGCTAGTTCATAAACATAAAAAGATCAAACCGTGGATCAGTGTCAGTTTGGTCAAATGTTTAAATATACGTGACAAATTACACAAACAGGCAACTAATTCACAAAATATCATTAAACTTCAACTCTATTACAAAAAATACAGAAATATTTGCCGATCTTTGGTGAAAAGGTACAAAGAAGATTTCTACAAAAAAAAAATTGAAGACAATAAAGAAGACTCAAAAGTTTTATGGAACACCGTAAAAGAAATGAGCAACATAAATAAAAAAACCACCAACTCTTCTCAGAGAATTAGAAGTCAATAAAACAATAATAACTGATCATACTGATATTGCCAATACATTAAATAGTTTCTTTGCGGACATTGGTCAGAAATTAGCTGAAAAACTCTTGAATAGAATAAACTCTGACGAACCTACGCTTGCCGACAAATATGAGAGCGAAGTACGTGTGAGCAATACATTTAAAATGAAATCTTTTCAAAGTAAAGACATAATTCACCAAATTGACGGACTAAGAAATGACAGTGCTACTGGACCTGATAAATTAGACACCAAACTATTAAAAGAAATTAAGTACCAAATAGCTATCCCTTTTACCCATATTTGTAATTTGAGTATTTCTAGTGGCATATTCCCGAGCCATTTCAAATGTGCAAATATAGTTCCTATCCATAAGTCCGGAGATAAAAAAAATCCCTCTAACTATAGACCCATTTCACTTCTGAATATTCTTACAAAAGTATTAGAAAATCTAGTAAAAATCCAACTGGTGGGATACTTTGACGAAAATAAAATTTTATCTGATAACCAATTCGGCTTTAGAAAGAATATGGGAGTGCAAGACGCGGTTTTAAAAGTAACAAACTCTATATTGAAAGGCGTTGACGCGAGTGAGAGTTGTATTGCAGTTTTTTTAGACTTGAGCAAAGCCTTCGACACAGTGTCGCATAGAATCCTTTTAAAAAAAATAGAAAATATTGGAATTTTGAACAATGAATACAACTGGTTCAAGTCTTATATAACTGACCGCTCTCATTCGCTTAGCGTAGGCAACTCAAGAAGTCTAAATAGAAATATCTCTTATGGAGTTCCGCAAGGAAGTACCTTGGGTCCGGTTTTGTTCTTGTTATACATAAATTCTTTATGCCAACTTAACATTCAAGGAGACGTTATCTGCTATGCGGATGACACAGTTCTCATTTTCACTTCTGATTCATGGACAAGTTCATTTAAAAAAGCTACTGAAGGTATTAAAAAGATAAAACAATGGCTAGACGTAAACCTACATACTTACACTAAATATTGACAAAACACAATACATGACATTCAGTATAGACTCTAGACGACAACCTAAACAAGATAATAAATTAACCATACATGAATGTACAACTGAACAAAATTGCTTTTGCAAACCACTGACAAGGACTCCGACATACAAATATTTAGGCATTTACATCGACCACTACTTGAGATGGACAGAACAAATAAATACAGTTGCGGGAAAATTACGAAAATTGATCTATATTTTTAAAAACATACGAAACATAATAACAACAAACAATTTAAAAACAATATATTATGCATTAGCACAATCAATTATCACACATGGTATAATCGGTTGGGGTGGTGCTGCTAAAATTAATATGGACCCTCTAATTAAGGCACAAAAAGCTTTAATTAAGGTCATAATGAAAAAACCTCTCACATATCCAACAATACAATTATTTAAAGAATTTTCAGTTTTTAACATACCACAATTATATATAAAAATTATCTCTATTCATTTTCAAAGGGACAAAGTCAATCACATTACAGTACAACACAATTACGAAACGACACATAGACATTTACTCTTGACTCCAAAGACAAACACGACATTCGGACAAAGACATTATTATTACTTAGCTGCAAAAATTTTTAATCTTATAAATAAAGAAATTAAAGACATTCAGTTGATGAAAAAACTGAAACTAAAACAAACAATAGAATCATGGATAAGAAGGAAAGGCATTATTTACTGCGGAAACTTGCTTAAGCCTCAATAATTTGTAACTTTATATCTAGTGTAAAAAATAGTAAAATAATGAACGTAATATAATCTGTAGTATATAATGCGACTTTATTTTTCGCCACCTCGAAACAGGCTCTGCCTAGTGAAGTGGTTTATACCAAAATAATAATAATAAAGTATATATGTATCAACGTATATATATTTTTGCTATCTATATGTGTATATTATTATCTTAATTGTAAAATGTATTTTTGTATCTATGTATTTTTGGTTTCTTTAATAAAAAAAAAAAAAATTTCAGATCGCAAGAGATAGTGATGCCCAAGTCTTTTTGTTCATTCACCGACTTTAAATATGTACCATTGAGACTATGTGATCCTCGGGTTTTTGGTGCCGATGTGTAAAACATTGCACTTATCTATGTTCAGCTTGAGCATCCATTTCTGTGTCCAAGTAAATATGCTGTTTAGATCCTCCTGCAGTTGTATACGATCTCTTAGTGGGTTGCCAAACAACTTTGTGTCGTCTGCAAACAGTTTTACAGGAGAATTAAGAGTCAGCGGCAAGTCTACAATATACAATATGAAGAGGATGGGTCCAAGAACCGATCCTTGCGGGACAGAACTCAATACTGGCATAGTGTCCGATAGGTTATTCACAACTCACACCTGAAAACATCTGTCGGTGAGAAAACTTTCGATCCATTTATATAGTTTGCCTCGAATTCCCAGATGTTCTAATTTGAGAAGCAATCGTCTTATTGGGACAGTATCAAATGCTTTTTGGAAATCTTAATATATGTATAACATCTATGGGTATTTGGTTGCCGAATTTGAAAGACCAGTAGTTCAAACAGAGTAGCAGATTGGTCACAACTGACTTCCCAGGCACAAATCCATGCTGCTCTGGCCCGACAATACCATTACTAAGTAAGAAGTTACGCAGCTGCTTCACAATATTTTTTTCCATGCACTTACACAATATATGTAGGGGAGGGTGGGGATCATTGGGCACGTTTTTACACTTTGAATTTTAGAATTTTTACTTTTATGAATAACTGAAATATTTTTCTTTTAATCATTAGTCCACACCTTTAGCTAGTATTTCCACGAAGACAGTATATAAACATCTTATTTTATTTAAAAGTGATTATTATTTTTCTAAAGCAATTCAAAAGTGCCCAAACCTCCCTGGGGTAGGGATGTTTGGGCACACCATAGGGAGGTTTGGGCACCATGCACACTAAACCTTCTTTTAAGCAACACATTTGTACATATTTTAATTGTAATTGTTAAGGAATGTAATAAACACACAAACCATAAGAAAATAATTATTTATTTGCAAGTAAAAAGCTATATAAAAAGAAAAAATGATTGACATAACTAAAAAAAAAAATGTATGTATTTAAAAAAAATTTCGGAAGTCATCCATCCTGATTGATGAGCAGCACCATCAGATCCCGTAGGGGCATTATTCAACATATATGTTTTGAAATTTACCGTTGGAAATATAAAAAAAAAGGTGGAATAATATTCCCAATTGCATTAGGTCCGCAACATACTGTAATCAATGTACCCCGTTCCGCAGATGTCATCAAACCTACTTGCTTTGCTCCTTTAACTGCTATAACATTTTGCGTTTTTTGAGTAGTAGTTAGCCCAGTTTCGTTCATGTTATAAATTGATTCAGGCCCAAAATTGTACCGTCCATACAAATCTTTGAGAGTGCGAAAAAAATCTTCAACATTGGTTCTGTTGAAGCTAGTCGCTCTTGTTAGGCTGGTAGCTTCTGGAGTCCTAACGGATAACTGAGGGTGTCTGTATAGAAATCCACGTAACCAATCTTTGGAAGCTAAGTTGTTTTTCGCCCAGTTCTCGGGTATTTTTTTTTCAAAGCAATAGCATAACTGTACGCTAATTCACGGGATTGTATCTTAGAAAGACCGTAATTTAATTTGGATGATATTGAAATATATTCTTCTATTTTGATTTCCTCCTCTGTGTTGAAAATTTGTTTAGATGTATATTTATTAGGAAAAGCTTTATTTACATCTCCCTTTTTTAAATATCTTTGTAGAGTTGATCTAGGAATATTATACATATTTAATGGCTGTTGGTTTAATTTCAGCCCCTGTTTTTACTTCTTTCACAGCAGCTCTATCAATAACACTTTTCTGTATCATTTGCCTTTTCCCCATATTTTTATATTGAAACGGCATTTTCTAAAAAAAAAAATATATATAAGAGAGGGAGCTTTGGGCATGCCTAATCCTCCCTCAAAACACAGTGCCCAATGATCCCTATCACTCATTATTTGAAATATACCCTCGTTATTTTTTTAGGTTAGGAATTATTAATATAGTTTATTTACAACAAAGAACTTAAATGGTTAATTATTCAAATAATATAATTAAAATACGTACCTCTTTATAAAATCCTACGTAAAAATTGTAATAAAAACTCGTAAAATATTTCGTTTTTTAACACGAAAACATGCAACGACTTGTAGCGTTTTTATGTAACATAACTGATAGTTGATTTGACGTTTGTTGGTGTTGCTAGTGAATAAAATAATGAAAACGAGAGAAAAAATTGCCATTAACTCTATATATTTTCAGATACTTAGGGGTGGCCAATCCTCCCTACTGCCCAATGATCCCCACTCTCCCTACAAGTAAAACTTATGGGTCGGTAATTTCTTAAGAGTAGTACTGTTCCTAAGATTTTAGTATAGGGGGCGTGTCTATAAAGAAGTAAGGGCGTGGCCTATGTCAAAGGTGTGTGAGTGGCGTCCCACATATACTAGGTACCTATTAGTGCACGCAATATACAGAAACAGCCAGTGCCGTCCGGTAAAATATTGTAACTACACTGTGGAGGTAGGTACAGCAGGTATTCAAACTGTCGATTTGTCGATGTGTTTGTATAATTGATAAATATGTAAAAATAGTTGCATGTTACAAATGAGATTAAACTGTCGATTGCAATTATACAATATTTTCAATAATGTATTTGTATAATTTTTATATTTTTCTATTACCTAAACAATAGTATGAATCATTGAAAAATATGTAAAAATAATTGCATGTAACACATGATATCCAACTGTTGTAGGCAATAGTATGTGTAATTGAAAAATATGTAAAACTAGTTGCATGTAACACATGATATCCAACTGTCGATGGCAATACTATGTATCAATGAAAAATATGTAAAAATTGTTGCATGTCACACATGATATCCAACTGTCGATGGCAATAGTATGTGTAATTGAAAAATATGTAAAACTAGTTGCATATAACACATGAGATCCACCTGTCGATGGCAATAGTATGTATAAATGAAAAATATGTATAACTAGTTACATGTAACACATGAGATCCAATTGTTGTATGCATAATTGAAAAATATGTATAACTAGTTGCATGTAACACATGAGATCCAACTGCCTATGGCAATAGTATGCATAATTGAAAAATATTTATAACTAGTTGCATGTTACACATGAGATCCAACTGTCGATGGCAATAGTATGTATAATTGAAAAATATGTATAAATATTGCATGTAACACATGATATCCAACTGACGATGGCAATAGTATGTATCATCGAAAAATATGTGAAATTAGTTACATGAAACACATGATATTCATCTGCCGATGGCTATAGTATGTGTAATTATAAAATATGTAAAACTAGTTGCATGTAACACATGAGATCCAACTGCCTATGACAATAGTATGCATAATTGAAAAATATTTATAAATAGTTGCATGTAACACATGAGTTCCAACTGTCGATGGCAAAAGTATGCATAATTAAAAAATGTCAAAAAATATCTTATAAGAAATATTAATTTATGTTTAAGTGTGTATAGTTTGGTACCAATTCTTCAATTATATATAAAAATATCGATATTTCCCCACACAATATTATTTATTTTCCTATTTATTTTAAACATTTTTCACACATAACGTAATAAGTACACAACAGCGAGCCTATTGTCATATGGCAATTCTTCCAACCAACCATATCCATTTTGTGAAGTAAATTGTGTCTATGAAACGTACCAATTTATGTGAATAAAATACTTATTTATTATTCAATGTATATTTGTAGAATCATATAAAATAAAAAAAAAAACAATAAAAAGACGGAGGGGAGAAGAGAGGATAAGGATATGATAAGGAGATCATCTTCTTGCTGTCTTCCTTAGAAAACATGAACATGTAAATAAAATAAAATTGAGGTCACCCTTTTCAAAGTTAACTTCACAAATTAAACTTTTAATCAATTTTTCACTATCATAGTTTATAATAATTTAATTGACATTAAAATGAAATACCGTGTCTTCATAATTAAAAACAAATGTGTAATATATTTTGAAGGCACATAACATTTGTTGCCATCGACAGTTGTGTGTCATGTGTTAGATGCAACTAGTTATAAATATTTTTCAATTATACATACTATCGCCATCAACAATTGGATCTCATGTACTACATGCAACTAGATATACATATTTTTCAATTAAACATTTTATTGCCATTGAAATTTGCATCTAGTTATACCTACATATTTTTCAATTATACATAATATTGCCATCGACAGTTCGATATCATGTGTAACATGCAACAAGTTTCACATATTTTTCAATGATACATACTATTGCCATCGACAGTTGGATGTCGTGTGTTACATGCAACTAGTTTGACATATTGTTCAATGGTACATACAATTGCCATCGACAGTTGGATATCATGAGTTACATGCAACTAGTTTTACATATTTTTCAATTACACATACAATTGCCATCGACAGTTGGATATCATGTGTTACATGCAACTAGTTTTACATATTTTTCAATTACACATACTATTGCCATCAACAGTTTGATATCATGTGTTACATGCAACTAGTTTTACATATTTTTCAATGATACATACAATTGCCATCGACAGTTGGATCTCATGTGTTACATGGAACTAATTTTCTATATTTTTCAATGATACATACTATTGCCATCGACAGTTGTATATCATGTGTTACATGTAACTTGTTTTACATATTTTTCAATTACACATACTATTGCCTACAACAGTTGGATATCATGTGTTACATGCAATTATTTTTACATATTTTTCAATGATTCATACTATTACCATCGACTGTTGGATATCATGTGTTACATGCAACTAGTTTTACATAATTTTCAATGGTACATACTATTGCCATCGATAGTTGGATATCATGTGTTACATGCAACTACTTTTACATATTTTTCAATTACACATACTATTTCCTACAACAGTTGGATATCATGTGTTACATGCAACTATTTTTACATATTTTTCAATGATTCATACTATTGCCATCGACAGTTGGATCTCATGTGTATCATGCAACTAGTTTTACATATATTTCAATTACACATACTATAGCCATCGACAGTTGGATATCATGTGTTTCATGTAACTAATTTCACATATTTTTCAATGATACATACTATTGCCATCGTCAGTTGGATATCATGTGTTACATGCAACTATTTATACATATTTTTCAATTATACATACAATTGCCATCAACAGTTGGATATCATGTGTTACATGCAATTAGTTTTACATATTTTTCAATTACACGTAGGTACTATAGCCATCGGCAGTTGGAAATCATGTGTTACATGCAACTAGTTTTACATATTTTTCAATTACACATACAATTGCTATCAACAGTTGGATATCATGTGTTACATGCAATTAGTTGTACATATTTTTCAATTACACGTAGGTACTATAGCCATCGGCAGTTGGAAATCATGTGTTACATGCAACTAGTTTTACATATTTTTCAATTACACATACTATTGCCTAAAACAGTTGGATATCATGTGTTACATGCAACTATTTTTACATATTTTTCAATGATTCATACTATTGCCATCGACAGTTGGATCTCATGTGTTACATGCAACTAGTTTTACATATATTTCAATTGCACATACTATAGCCATCGGAAGTCGGATATCATGTGTTACATGCAACTAGTTTAACATATTTTTCTATTATACACACTATTGCCATCGACAGTTGGACCTCATGTGTCACATGCAACTAGTTATACTTTGGTTTTTGTTTTTTTTTTACATAATACATCTGTATAAAAATGTGATTATACTGAAACAAATAAATATATAAAAAATAAAATTCAACATTAAAATTATATGACTTAGGTATTGTATAATCCGGCGGCGCGCGGCGGTACGCCTCTGGATCTAATAATATTAAAACTTTCATATTTTTTGTCCTTACGCTTGTAGTAGTTTTAGTAGTTGTTAGGTATAACTCGATAAAATAAATAAATATGGGAGCGCAACTTTCGACACAGATTACACGTCCAAATTGGCCAACTCTCAGGGCGGGTCTGAATTACAAACGAGCGAATACAGAATGTATTCCTTGTGACGACCGCTAGAATAAGTGTTATATTTGCATGACCGTCATACGGGACTTTAATTTTCTAGTCAGCGCAATTTCCAAAAAAATGTTTTTTGAAAATATTGACTGAACATGAAGCATTCATGCAACGCCAGATCGAATTTTTCTTGATATTTTTGGGTTCTTTAATTTAAAAAAAATTATATTGCTCTAAGCCTTATAGTTTATTAGAAATATAAGATAAATGTCATAAATCGGGGTATGCTAATTATTTTTTAGAGCAATAAATACGGATCATAACTAATGGAAACATCGAATTTTTCTTAATGAGTATCCAAACTATCTTATTTATTTTTTTCAAAATGATTCGATTAGTAGTATTGATGGAATATCAAATGGAAAATAGGTAAGCTGGCGACAGTCATCCTCTTAACTCTTTTTCCTTTTTTATAAATAGTAGTAATTAGGGCTTTTTTCCAGTCTTCAGGCAGACATCCTTTATCGAAGGAATCCCTCATCATCTGTGTTACGAGTGGACACAGAGAAGTTGCACACCTTTTCAAGACAACAGCCGGTATATTATCAGGACCCATAGCTGAGTGCGCATTTAGTCACACAAGGAATTTCCCACTCTAGGTATCTCGTCTATATGTGGTAATGGACCATCCGGTTCTCTAGTAAAGGCTTTCTTAAACTCATCTGCAAATATATGTGGGATTGGAATTAATAGTTTTTTTTTTTTTTTTCAGATTTCAAGAGTTTGACATCTTCCACCTCAGCTCCACAACATTCAAATACTCTATACAAAAGAAGATCAATAACCACTTATTATAGGAAACCTTGACGGCATTTATTCTCTTTTTTCTTTTTTCCTTTTAGTTCAATATTATGTTTTAAATCATTGTTAACTTGAAATGTTGCTCTTACCTACATACCAACCTATGATCATATTTTTATTTTTTGCAAACTTGTATTATTTTATGTCAATCATAACGACAAAATGTAATAGGCCTTAATACTTGATGTTACTATTGTATTGTACTTTGTCTTAACGCTGTTTTTTGTCCAACTTTAACATAAATAAATAAATAAATAAATAAATAAATAAATAAATAAATAAATAGTATATGAAAACAAAAATATTTCCTCAACTTCTTTTATTTACATAATCATATCTAAAACTTTCTCCGGGTCTCCGCGCAACGCCGCTTGCACTTCGACTGGCGTCCCTTGACCAAGCTGCGCCTGACTTCCGCTTCCGCCCGGTGTTGCCAGATTTCCCACATATATTGTAGAGCATCTTCTGATCGGTGATATTGTTTCCCTAACTGTCTGTGATCATCGGCGGTAAAGACACATTTGAAGAGAGCTGTCTGCCGACATACCCGTAGAAAGCTTTGGTCCAAAGTTGATTAATCAACTTTAAATGTGTAATTGACAGCTGGTATATGTATTGCTACTGACTTTGATAGATTGTATAGGTAGGTAGGTACTCTAATTGTGGGGATGTGTGAAAAAATTATAAAAATACACATTTAATTAAAATTAATACGAAGCAAATTAAATTACTAATAAGAACTAAGTAAATGATTTTAGTAGGAGGGATGTACCTGATGTTTATATCGTTGACGCCCAATTTCATTTCATAGACCCCCATTTTTTTTTTCGCCGACAAGAAACCTTCTCAGGTCATCGATGACCCCCGGGGGTCGATATATACCACTTTGGGAATCATGGATATTATAATATTTAAAAAACTCGATATTTTTAAAAATCGAGGTATGGAATCACAATTTAGGTTATGTTATTCAATCTGATCACTGATCATTGATATATTTGCACCCCATACAAACGGCAATTTTATTGCCAAATGTCAATTTCATTTCATTTTATTTATGTTTCCAGCATATTTGTCGGCCTTAGTGGTTCAGTTGTTTGGGTATCTGACTGCTGATCCAAAGGTCCCGGGTTCGATTCCCGGTGGAAACACAGTTTTTAATTGTGTTTTCAGTCTGGATCTGTGAGACGGTAAATATCGTAAGTCTCCAGAATGTGGCAACTTGTTATTGGGTGCGTGTTAAATTAATATTTGACATAGTACCTGTTAGTTGAAATGAAATGAAATGAAATGAAATGAAATTATTTATTTCCATTTACACATATATAAAAACAATAACAAAAAAATAGCTATATTTTAAAAAATACTTATCATAAACATAGTATATACAATTGTTCTTATTTGGAAATTTACTGCCTCACTAGACAAGTCTGTTCTGAGGCAGTACTGTTTCAATTTGCCCAGTGGTTACATGTTTTTGAATACAAAAATAATTAACGGAGATAATCAAATTGCCATTAGGCAATAAGTCCGCCATTTGTACTAGCTATTAAGTAATGTACAATAAAGTGTTTTAAATAAATAATTAAACATAAACAGGAAAGAAAAAGAAACGAAATATAATCAGAAAAAATTACCGTGAACTCTCATTTTATTTTAGCCCATATAATTGTAGTGGAAATGTTGGATGGAACCAAGCTGTGGTAGAGATTTTCAGGTTCTGAAGGCACAGAGCAGTGAACTATGTTAGGATATTTAACAAGACATGAGCAGATTGTATTCTACCATTTCTTTTCAGCCAGTCAATTACCAGTTTTTTGAAGTTTGTTTCGTCGCTTGAGATATTGTGTTCAATGTCAGGTAATATTTTATTGTAGAGTCTAGGAGCAAGAAAAGGGTAATGTCGCTGAGCAAAAGTGGTCCCTATTAGTGGAGGTCTTATCTGTAGTCTATTTCGGGTACTGTTGGAGAAAACGTAGTCAGGTAAGAATTCCGTCATGTGTTTATGAAGGTAGGTCATTATAGTTTTCATGTATAACTGTCTAATATCTAAAAACGTAGTCAGGTAAGAATTCCGTCATGTGTTTATAAGGTAGGTCATTATAGTTTTCATGTATAACTGTCTAATATCTAAAAACGTAGTCAGGTAAGAATTCCGTCATGTGTTTATGAAGGTAGGTCATTATAGTTTTCATGTATAACTGTCTAATATCTAAAAACGTAGTCAGGTAAGAATTCCGTCATGTGTTTATGAAGGTAGGTCATTATAGTTTTCATGTAAAACTGTCTAATATCTAAAAACGTAGTCAGGTAAGAATTCCGTCATGTGTTTATGAAGGTAGGTCATTATAGTTTTCATGTATAACTGTCTAATATCTAAAAAACCACTGTCTGTGTAAATATGGTCCATGGAGTATCTTTTAGGTTTTTTGTACATAATTTTTATTATTGAACGTTGCCCGAGAAGTAACATAAAATATTAGGTACAGGAACAATAATTTCTAAAGACTGGTGTTCGCAATGGCAAAATAGCCCCAAAGGTTACCATTATAAAAAAGTGCAGAGTTCCATCCCCTCGCGTCCTTGGTTCCACCGAAAGAGGTTATCTAGGCATCACATTGTTTATATTTCTAGACTGCGCTTTGGTCATATGCGATTGGATAGCCATCTGTTCCGTCTCGGATTGGTGGAGTCCCCGTTCTGCGAATGTGGATGGGATGAGGAAACTCCGGATCACGTTCTGTTTGGTTGTCCAATCAGGGATGCGCTAGACATTTATTTTAGGTTTGAGAATGTCCAATACCCTGTTTCCACAGTTTACCTTCTTGGGCTGAACTCTCCTCAAGTTCATGGTTTAATATTTAAATCGATTATAAAAAATCTGACTATTATTTAATTCTTTTTCTTTTATTGACTTAATCTTTGTTAACTAATGTTTCTGATTAATAACGGCTGCAACATCCTTTTATGGGTGAAAAGCCTTAAGAGAAAAAAAAAAAAAACAATAATTTCTGGCGCTGATAATCTTAGATTCGGCTCTGCATGTGGGTTATCAAGTAAATAGTTTAAATAAATATATTAAAAGAAAATACCTTAAAATCACACTATTTTAATAGGTCTTATTACTACTTCAAGTGGTGTCTAGTGAACACTTTTTTTAATCAAGTTCAATTTTTTTAGTGTGAATTAAAAATAACATATGTGATCATCTTGTGCTTAATATTTTTTGTATGTGAGTTAATTTTTATATATATTTTCATTATTAAAAAAAATCAAAAACAGTGTTAATTAGGATAATTAGGATACCCTGTTTTGTACACTTATCTAACTGTCGATTTATTCAAGAGAACTTTGTTCTCTTAACATATCGACAATGTTTCAAGCCAGGATACGCGAGAATTGTATGCAGGGTCTACTTTTTTCACGGCTTTTCCAACTTTGAAGTCAAAAAACACCAACTTAGAGGCATCGCTCCATATATGGTCAGTACACGGATTTACTCAGAATTCGGAGTAGAACATTTCGTGTGTCTGTGTGTGTGTCCGTCCGTCCCTTATAACTTTTGACCCGCTCAATTTACAGAGCCCAAAATTTCAGAATATACAAATAGTTATAGGCCTACAAAACTCGAAATCTCGAATTTTTGTTTCAGTCAGGGGTTATCAATTTTGAATTTTTACATTATTTTTACATACCTATATCTCAGAAACCATAAAAGCTAGAAGGCTGAAAATTGCTACAAACATAGACAAATACAAAATCTAACATCAATTATTTCAAAAAAATTCCAGGGTATATCAAACATTTTTTATTAAGAAAAATATTTCTTTTATGATAAATTAATGAGTTGAACTGCCTATATACCAACTTAGAGGCTTTGCAGCATATACATGGATTTACTTAAAATTCGCAGTAGAACATTTTATGTGAATTTTGTGCGTGTGCGTGTGCGTGTGCGTGTGCGTGTGCGTGTGCGTGTGCGTGTACGTGTGCGTGTGCGTGTGCGTGTGCGTGTGCGTGTGCGTGTGCGTGTGCGTGTGCGTGTGCGTGTGCGTGTGCGTGTGCGTGTGCGTGTGCGTGTGCGTGTCTGTCCGTCTCCCCCTTATAACGTTCGATACGCTGGATTCACAAAGCCTAAAATTTCAGAAAATATAAATAGTTAGGTATAGGCCTACTATACTATAACGAATAGTTAGGTATATATAAATAGTTAGGTATAGGCCTACTATACGAAGAAATACCGTAATTATTTAGACTATTTAGAATTTTCTTTACTACGTTCAAGACAGAAGACTGTTCAAAAGGATTGTTTTAATCAGTATATTTCCTCCGTTGAAAACAACATTCAATTTAATTATAAAAAACTTTGGTCTTTTGCAAAAAAAAGAAGAAAAATGTTGGAATACCCCAAACTATGCATTTAAATGATGAATCATGTACTGGGGGTGAGAAAATTTGTCATTTATTTAGCAAACATTTTCAATCAACATATGTAATTGATTATAGTAACCAAAATTTATCTGTGCCTACTGATTTCATAACTGATTCTTCGTTTGATGGATTAGGAAATATCAATATTAATGATGCTTTAGTTTTTAAATATTTACACGCCATTGACAGTAGGAAGGGGGCGGGCAACGATGGCATATCGCCATTCTTTGTAAAACAATGCGCTACCACTCTCTCCTTCCCACTTAAGTTCAAGATGTCAATTTCTAAGGGTAAATTTCCGATGAAATTCAAAGAGGCGCTGGTCATACCAATTTACAAATCTGGTCCAATTAATGAAATTCAAAATTATCGTCCAATATCGATTCTTCCAGTATTTAGCAAAATTTTTGAACGTATTATTTATGATCAAATTTATTCAACCGTTAAACTCAATATTCAAAACCAACAACACGGATTTCTACGTCATCGCTCAGTTCTTTCGAACTTAACAATTTTCACCGAATACATCACAAGTAATATGGATGAACGATCTCAAGTGGATGTTATCTATACTGACTATGCAAAGGCATTCGACAAGGTCGATCATAATATTCTCATTTGGAAATTGCAACATATAGGTTTTCACGGTGACTTGCTCTGGTGGTTCGATTCATATGTTCGGAACAGACTGCAGTCGGTGTTGGTCGAAGGGTTCAAATCTGACTTCTTCAATCCACCCTCAGGGGTCCCTCAAGGATCTCACCTAGGCCCCTTACTCTTTAATATCTACACCTATGATATTTATAAATGTTTTATTTTTCCTCATTATCTTGCATTTGCCGATGATATGAAAATTTACTGACTATTAAATCTACAACTGACTGTAATAACCTACAACAAGACCTTAACAGATTATTTGCATACTGCCAATCAAACAAACTTGTACTCAACATAACTAAGTGTAAGAAAATAACTTTTACTCGAAATATTAATAAAATCAACCATACTTACACTTTTAATAGTTCGGGAATAAAGGAAGTAGATCATATCCGTGATTTGGGAGTTTAGATTCTAAATTAAATTTCATCCAACATATTAATCATGTAATATCAAAAGCCAACAAAATGCTTGGATTTATAATTAGAATATCAAAACCTTTCAGAAACAGTAAAACTTTTTATACACTCTACTCAGCATATATACGTCCTCAACTCGAATTCTGCACACAGATATGGTCCCCCTTCTATGGCGTCCACATAGCTAGAATCGAGAGAATTCAACGCAAATTTTTTAACTTTTTAAACTACAAATTACGACTAAACTTTGATAGCTATCGTGATTCAATTAAATACCACAAATATGATACCCTAGAATCCAGAAGAACCTTATTCGACCAATTAATGCTTCATAAAATTTTGAACGATGCTATAGACTCGCCTGAGCTTGTCAGTTTTGTGAATATTCGGGTCCCGGGAAGGTCAGTTCGCCAGTCAAACATCTTACATGTTCCACACTGTAGAACCAATTTGCGGATGAATGCTACGATCCCACGCATCTGTCGTAGATTCAATGCATTATTTTCGATGCATGCTGATATCTTTAATTCATCTATTAATCAGTTTCGCCACGAGGTAATGCATGTAATTCACGGCAGTGAATAGTGGTTTCGTATTTTTCAACATTATTTCTACATATGTAGGTATATGAGATTTGCTCTCCCTGTCCGTCCTCTCCCTTTCCATATATCTTGTTCCTGTTTCCATATTTTATACATCACGTAGTTATATAATTTTTTTTTTTCCTTAAAATTGTTTGTTATTTTTTAAATATGCTTATTCTAACGTTGTTTTTTTTATTGAAATTGTTTGTTATTTTTAAATATGCATATTCTTTTATTTTCTTTTTTTTGTATTGATGTGGATAGTTTGTAGTACTTACCATTCTATTGTTATGTGAAACAATGTTATTGGGTGTACAGGTTGTTGTATACTTCTTTTATATTTATCATGTACTTTTCTTTCTGTACTCCTGTTTTATTTCCTAATCAAAAATAAAAATAAAATATACTATTATACTCAGAATTGTGAATTTTTATTTAAATCAGGGGTTATCAACTTTTGAATTTTTGGTTTATTTTTCCATATATCTCAGAAACCATAAAAGCTAGAACGCTGAAAATTGGTATGAACATAGACTAATTCAAAAACTCAAATTATTTTTTTCAAAAAAATTCCTGAATTTCTAAAAAAAATTTTATTAAGAAAAATAAATTTTTAATGATAAATTTATTTATTTATTTTATTTTTTATTTCTATCCAAAAACATATAAGATACAAAATAATTAAAGGTAATAAATAATAGTAGATATATAGATATACAAAATAGTATACATACAAAGTAAATATAAGTTATTTCATTGCAATAAATATAATTTCATTATTTCACCATTGCTTACATAGTTAAAGCTATCATTTTTGTTTGTATCTTTGTTACTAGCCCCCTCACTAGGCATAGCCTGTGCTAAGGTGAGCTAGTTTTATATTGTTGTCTATTGCGTTGTTTATTTATAGATACGTTTACAAATAATCTATAATATATTAATACGTGAAGCCTGTGCCAAAGATCCGCAAACTGCGCGCACGGAGGAGTCTGAGGTTTCGCATAATTAAAGTTTGTATGGAGAAGAATAGGAGAATAATAATATTTATACATAATATGCGTTATTAATACAATAAATAACATAAAAAGATATTTCACATCAAACCATTCATTGAGTTCCATAGATTGCAAAAGTAAAGAGATACACAACTTTTATACACTCAATTAGTATGGGATATTTGCTTATAATGAAGATAAAATTCGAAATTGTATGTATCTCATTTATTTCGATATCGTTGGTTACGTTTCAACTGTCATTGTGACTTTTACGACGCATTTGTTTTAATTCGAACATGTTAGTAAAATACATATTTGAATACCTGGTAGGTACCTACTTAAACAATAATATAATTTATGAAATCGATTTGAAATTCAAATTTCGAACATGTTAGAAAAATATATATTTGAATACCTGGTAGGTACCTACTTACATTAAACAATAATATAAATTATAAAACTTATTGTCGAATTGAGTAACCTCCTTTTTGTGAAGTCGGTTGAAAATCGGTTTGAAATTCGAATTTTCTTTTATTTATGTGTTGTATAAAAAAATTGCGTATTACTTGTTGTAAAACCAATTAATATTCAATATTATTAAGAAATTATAAAAAAATCTACCCTTTTTACTGATTTCAAATTTTTGGGTATTCAACAAAGTGTATAGGTAAGTTTTTATATTTTATTATTTAAATCTTATCTAATTTTTATCAGTAATTTTGGTTCGCCGATCTGAACTTCATGTTGAATGTCAGGAAGAATGCAACAATCTCACGCATACAACACATTATTCTTAACCGATGTAGACATGTACCTAAAGGTAATACATTATACATACATATGCAATTAATATCCCTCTATCTTATCCTTTTACTCTCTTATCTTCCTGACTGTTTTCTACTTATTGATAATCCAACTGTCGATTTGTTCAGGAGAACTTTGTTCTCTTAACATATCGACAATGTATCAAGCCAGAATACGTGAGAATTGTATGGAGAGGTCTACTTTTTTCATGGATTTTCCAACTTTGAAGTCAAAAAACACCAACTTAGAGGCTTCGCAGCATATATGTTCCATACACGGATTTACTCAGAATTCGGAGTAGAACATTTCGTGTGTCTGTGTGTCTGTGTGTGTCTGTGTGTCTGTGTGTCTGTGTGTGTGTGTGTCTGTGTGTCCGTCCCCCCCTTATAACTTTTGATCCGCTCAATTTACAGAGCCTAAAATTTCAGAATATATAAACAGTTACAGGCCTACAAAACTTTTATACTCGGAATTTTGAATTTTTGTTTCAGTCAGGGGTTATCAACTTATGAATTTTTATTTTATTTTTCCATATATCTCAGAAACCATAAACGGTAGAACGCTGAAAATTTGTACAAACATAGACAAATACAAAATCTCAAATTAGTTTTTTCAAAAAAATTCCAGGGTTTCTCAAACATTTTTTATTAAGAAAAATATTTTTTTTATGATAAATTTATGAGTTTAACTGCCTATATTTCCAAAACTTTTACAATTATCGAAAAAAGCCGAAACACCCCAACTAGATAATTTAATTTTCTATAAAAAATATTAACATTGTAGTAGAAGATCTCAATTTTTTTTTAACAATTTTTTTAAAAATTGAATTTAGTGACGACATCGCTTCATACATTTTGTATGGCAGTCGCCTATACACAATATGTAAGAAGACTTAATAGTTTGATACTTCATCTCCAAACAAACATACATACCATCATGCTATTTTCATATTCTGGGTAGGAAAAAAGGATCTTCCTCCATACTATCCTATCTTGACATACATACCTACATATGTTGCATAGAAAACAAAATATCTGAAAATATTCAATAATTTGTATTTATGGGTTTATAGTTTGGTACATATTCTTCAACTATACATACTATCGCTATCGACAGTTGGATCTCATGTGTTACATGCAACTAGTAATATATTGATGGAATGCTTATTTTGGCTCTCTAATTATATCATGTATAAATTGAACTATAATGTGTAAATGAGATATTAGCTTCCTTAAAATAAAATTACACGTTTTTTACATTCAGATATTTTCCTTCCATCTCTTCGCAGGTTTCTGGATTTAATCTTTTATCATTTTCTTCTTCTTCTTTGTTATATTTTCTTAACCTACTGAAGGGACAGGAGGTACTGAAGGGACGGGACTCGGGAGGTACTGAAGGGACGGGAGGTACTGAAGGGACGGGAGGGACGGGAGGTACTGAAGGGACGGGTGGTACTGAAGGGTCTGAAGGGACGGAAGGTACTCAAGGCCGTAGCCAGAAAATAATTTCGGGAGGGGTTTAGCTTAGTGGAACAGTAGAAAGAAGTCGCCCCGCGAGCGTATCCCCGTGCGAGTACCAAGCGAGCATAAAGCACAGTCATCTTAAGTAATTTATTTATTTATTTATTTATTTGGGACAGACAACAGCGACAACAAAATAATGAAGGTACAGAACAATAAAATAAGACTTGCGCCAAAACATCTATCCACAAATTAAAATAATATGATCAATAAACATAAATAATAAACCAGAAAAAAAATGTTATTAAATAAAACAAAGTGAAAAAAACAAACAAGATATCATGGTAGTGTGTAAAGGATTTTGTTTGATAGGAGATGAAGGGGTAGGGAGGAGGGTAAGAGGTAAGAAATGAAGGTCATGAAGGTGTCTTGTGAAGGTGACTT
Source organism: Molanna angustata (assembly GCA_963576475.1). Classification (NCBI taxonomy): domain Eukaryota; kingdom Metazoa; phylum Arthropoda; class Insecta; order Trichoptera; family Molannidae; genus Molanna; species Molanna angustata. The sequence goes on along the minus strand of OY754974.1, from coordinate 32,680,976 downwards.
CACTGGTTTACCACACAATCAACCGGCATCAGTTTACTTCGTATCATTTGTCGATATTTATTAAAACGAAATTGGAAAATATCAACATCATTAAAATTTTCATTGTATTGACGGCATATGCGCGGTATTATGGCGAATTTTCGATAGTTCGTTCTACATACTGGGACATGAAACAATTCAGGTCTTCTTGTCATTCTTACCGGGGCACGTAATTCAACTAATTTCACGATGTCAGGAGAATCAAAGTAGTTGTTCAATATTTTATATAGTAATGATTGATCATATAAGATGCGTCGGTTTTCGAGAGTGATAAATTTATGAAATATAACCGACTCCTGATAAGATGGAAATTGTAAGTGAAGTCGGAAATTAATGTGCCTGAGATATTTCTTTTGAACAGATTCTAATCTGCTTTTATGAGTGGTATAATTTGGAGTCCACACCGGGGTGCAATACTCTAAGTGTGGTCGAATATATGCTGAATAAAGTTTGTGCAATGGTCGACATTCTTCTTCTTGAATGGTCGACACAGTCGGAGGATGTATCCCAGCGATTTAAGTGCTTTACCCACTATAGTGTCCAAATGTTTATCAAAAAGTAATTTGGAGTCCAAAATTATTCCTAAATCTTTAATATGATCAACTACGATAAGTGAATTATTTTCAAGAGTATAATTAAAATGAATAATGTTTTTGTTACGGGTGAATGAAATCTTATTACATTTAGATACGTTTAAGTCGAGCCTATTTTGTCTGCAATATTCTGAGAGGTTGTTTAAATCGTGTTGAAGTTTTATGCAATCATCGAGTGATATTATTTTCAAGAACACTTTCATATCATCAGCATAAGCAACGTAATTAGAGTAAGGAAAGCACCTAGTAATGTCATGAATATAAATATTAAAAAGTAACGGTCCCAGGTGCGATCCCTGGGGTACGCCAGAAGGGGTAAGAGTATATTCTGACACAGAATCTCTGATTTTAACTGATTGAGACCTGTTTTCAATATATGAGACGAACCATCTAAATAGATCACCATGTATCCCAACTAGTTTCAGCTTCCGAGACATAATCTTATGATCGACTTTATCGAAAGCCTTAGAGTAATCAGTGTAGATAGCATCTACCTGATGTCCGTTCTCCATATTGCCTGTGATGTAATCCGTGAAAACAATCATATTTGACAAAACTGAGCGTTTACTTAAGAATCCGTGTTGCTGGTCTTGAATGTTCTTTAAAATATGTGTATACACATGATCGTATATAATACGTTCGAACAATTTGCTAAATACTGATAAGATCGATATTGGCCGATAGTTTTCGACTTTACTTCTAGTTCCTTTTTTGTGTATGGGGATGATAAATGCTTCTTTAAATTTATTGGGAAATTTTCCCTCTTTCATCGATTTATTGAAAAGTAACGTTAATGGTAAAGCTAAATTTACAGCACATTTCTGTATAAAATGTGGGGGGATATTGTCACTTCCGGGCCCCTTAGTAACGTCTAAACTCTGAAGATATTTGAGCATATCGATTTGATTAATATAAACACTACCTATTCCGTGCTGAGTAATAGAATCACAAGGAACCTCATTGTCTTGTATTATTGTGGTAGGTACATTTTTGTCGTATATAGAATTAAAATATTTGGAGAATATCTCGCATACTTCACTACTGCCCGACGCAGATTCATTTCCGAGAAAAATGGTTCTAGGTATATTCATGTAGTTACGTTTATTTTTTTCATACGACCATATTTTCTTACTGTTGTTTTGTATAGATTTTTCTATATCGTGTATGTAACGAGCAAAGCATACTGCTTGAACTGATTTCTGGCGAGCACGCAGCAGTGAGAATTCCTCATAATCACGTGGATTATTGTAGAATTTCCACCTCCTATGTAATTTGCGTTTTTCTGATATTATTTTAATTAATGCTGGTGAATACCAAACGGGAAATTGTTTTTTCTTAATGAGCTGTTTTGGAACATGCTGTAATATTATATTTTGTAATGTACGATAGAATTTCTCAATTGCTACATCTATTGTATCACAAGTAGATAAATGGGACCAGTTAATTTCAGATAAATGAGTATTTATTTATAATTAGCTTTCTCAAACATAAATATTTCTTTCGATGTTGTGCGTAATGAGGGTAAATTTTCAAATTGTAAATTTATTTGCAAGGCGGGGTGATGAGAATCCTCCGTGACCAAAGGTGCGCTGTTTCTAAAAACAGAACAGTCGACATTCGAAATGATCAAGTCTAAAATTCTGTTGTTAGAGTTGGTAATACTATTGTATTGATGCAGACCGGTATACGATAAAGTGTCAATAAGTTGAGTGTTAGAAATATTATTGCTTAGATTCCCAGGTGTTAAGTAATTGCATGGAGTATTAGAATTCCATGTAATAAAAAGCAATGATTGTGTTAGTGTGTGTTTGTATCACGCGTCCTGGAAAAATAAGAACATCTAAAAATCTAATGTATGTGCGAGCATGTACCAGTATACCTGACGCAGTGTCACGCTAAAAAAATGTGATAAAATTGCTGAATTATTAAATATATTTCAATAATTATTTTTTTCATACAAAATTTTGAAACGGGTGCACCGTAACAACAGAGTGAAATGGGTTCACCGTATGTAACTGCAGTCTCATTGTTACTCACTAAAGAAATATCTTCTTTTTTTCATTTCGGGGGGCATCAATCCCCCTTGATCCCCCCCCTGACTACGGCCTTGAAGGTACTAAAGGGACGGGTGGTACTGAAGGAACGGGAGGCACTGAAGGGACGGGTGGTACTGAAGGGACGGGTGGGACTGAAGGGACGGGAGGTAAGTACTGAAGGGTCTGAAGTGACAGGTGGTAATGAAGGACCATATTTAATTATACAAGCAATACGAAGTTTGCCGGGGGTTCACTATCTATATTAAATTATAAATTTCATAGGTATTGCAGAGAATTAAAAGCAAATAACACGCAATAATGAAATATTTGTAAGCATACGCTTGCAGGTGCCGTAATATAACAAAATTTAAAAAAATATAGGTGTACGCAATGGCTTTGACAAAAAAACCTCATTAAGATTCAAAATTTAATAGTATTCATTCCAAATATTCTTTTTAATGAATAATTACGGTCGAATTTTGACCACTGGGCGATCACTAGTATAAGTAAATGTACATACATACGCTACGCATTCAAGCGTATGCATCCTTCTTTCTCTCTTTCCAAACACAATATTTCATTATGAGTCATTAACACACAACAAAAATTGTAAAAATAAATTATTTGTTTACAACAAAAGTACTTATTTTTAACTTTTTTCAATTGTCTATTCTGTTGTTTGTAATAGTGTATTTTACATTTTATTTGGTAGAATTATTTCCTTCAGGATTTTTTCATCTATTTCATAAACCCATCTTAGTGATAGTTTTTTAAATTCTTTTGCATTTTTAATGTTTTTAATATCTGTTGGTAAACTATTGAAGAGTTTTGTTGAAAAGTATCGTACGCTACGTTGTCCAAAAGTTGTTTTAATGTATGGTATATTTAAGGTATTTGTTGTACTTAACCTAGTGTGTTTATATTGTTGTGAGCTAGTATATTGGTCTTCTCTTTTTAGCTTGTATAATAGCAGATTTTTTGCATATATTTTTGTAATTGTTGGAACTTTGAATTTAGTGAAAATCTCTACAGTATTCGTTCGAATAGGTACCTTAAGTATAACTTTTATGATAGCTTTTTGGGCTATATCTATTTTCTTTATTATTGTTGGAGTTGCACTTCCCCATCCAATAATTCCATATTCCATTATTGAATGACAAAGAGCATAGTATATATTTTTCAAATGTTTTAGGTCAATAACATTTCTGATTGATTTAAAGAAGTATATTAATCTGTTCATTTTAGTTGTCATGCAGTCAATGTGGCAGTCCCATCTCAAGTTTTCATCAAATATAACTCCTAGATATTTCATGCTCTCTGTTCGTTCAATGATCGGGCAGTTACATGTTGGTTGATCACTTAAGTTTTCGGTACAGTAATCATGAATTATTAGTTTATGTTCGTCACTAGGTTTATTTAGGGAGGTTATGCTGTATGCAACATATTTTATTTTGTTTGTATTTAGTGCCAGAGAGTTCCTGTCAAGCCATTTTTTTACATGGGTTAATTCAGTTTCAGCGACTTTATATAGTTTATTCCAAGTTTTTTCGTAATAGATGAAAACTGTGTCATCAGCATAACTGATGACATGTCCATTTGTGGGTAGGTTTCCCAGGTCATTCATATATATAATAAACAGTATAGGCCCTAACACACTTCCCTGAGGCACACCACAGTTAATTGTTAGGTTTTCACTTATGTAACTTCCCACTTTTACACACTGATTTCTGCCTGTCATGTAGTCTTTGAGTATTTTTAGAGAAGTATCTTTAACACCAATGTTTTCAAGCTTTTTGAAGAGCAAATTGTGGTTTAATGGTATCAAAAGCTTTGGTGAGGTCAATAAAAACTGCAAGACACTTGTTGCCTTTGTCCATTAATCCTTTTATATGGTCAGTGACATACGAAATTGCATCTGAGGTACTTCTATTTTCTCTGAAACCGTATTGGTTTTTAGAGAGGATGTCATATATGTTTAAATAGTTCATCAGTTGCTTCTTTATTACTTTTTCCAAAAATTTTGACATTGAATTTAGTAAACTTATTGGTCTGTAGTTATTTATTTCTTCCTTAATACCATTTTTGTGAATCGGCAATATTGTTCCTTGTTTAAGTATGTTAGGAAATTCTCCTTTTTTTATTGATAGGTTTATAAGGTGTGTTAGTGGTTCACATAGTTCTTTCTGTAGTATTTTGAGTGTTTTAGATGAAAAATTATCTTTCCCGGGTGCACTGTTTGTTTTCAGTGATGAAATAGTTTTTTCTATGTCCGTAATTTTAATTTCCTTTAATTCAAATTTAGAGCGAATTTCGGAGTTTGTGTCTGTTGTTACCATCCTGTCGTTTTGGTTTTGTCGTTTTTGTGTTTTGATTTTTTTTGCAGTTTCTTCTCCACAATTTGCAAAATAATGGTTTATATATTTTACTATCACATCTGGGTTCTTTTCGAATAGCATTGTTTCTTCATTAATCTTAATTTTTTTAATAAATGAGTCCTTATTTTTTTTTTGAATGTGTGATTTCTTTGAGTATTTGCCAGATTTTTTTAGGGTTCTGGTTGCATTCATTAATTTTGTTTATGTAGTATGTTTTCTTTGCTTTATGTATAATATTAACACAAATGTTTCTGTATCTTTTATAAAAATCAATGGTATATATATCGTTTGGATTATTTTTAATTTTTTCATGCAGTTTGTCTCTTTTCCTTATACTATTTAATATTCTCTGTGTTATCCATGGTTTGAGTCTCTTTTTTTTATGGGGTGGACGTATTGTTTTTTTAGTAGTAAATTTTTTAATTTTACTCTGTAAATACTTAGTAAAATATTCCCATGAGTCATTGGTATCGTCTATGTTTTTTAATTGTACCCAATTTTCTAGTTTTAATTCATTTTTTCGGTCTTCATAATTTATGTCATATTTAATATATTCTTTTTTTATATCTTCTTTTAGAGAATTTTTTCCTTTAATTGACAAAATTATTGTGTAATGGTCTGTTATTGTTGATTTATACACTAAAGATTGTGTAGAATTTTTCGTTTTTTCAAAAACATGATCAATACATGTTTGTGAGTTATGAGTAATTCTCGTATGGATATTTATGTCGTTGATTAGTCCGAGGTGAGCTAAGGTTTGTATATTCATTCATCTTTTTGCGGATGTCCATTTCGCAATATGTCTATGTTCAAGTCACCCATAATAAATAAATTCTTTACCATTTTTAACTTAATAATGTCTCTTTCTATTTCTGTAAGAAATGCATTTATATTACGGGTTGCTGGTGACCTGTATATTGCTAGAAGGGTGTTTTCTTTACTAAAAGAAATTTGAAGACAGTTTGTGTCATTAATTTTTAATTCTGTTATTTGTGCATCTAATTCATTGCTTATATGTATATACTATAACACCATCGTTTTGTTTATAATGCAACGATGTAGAGTGGCATGTATAACCATCAAGTAATTTAGGACTGTAACTATTAGTTTATCGACATTCAGTCAGTATTATTATATCGACTTTAATTGGTAGACTTTAAAGGAGTATAACCAGTTCATCAAAATTTTTATTGATACTTCTTATATTTTGTTGAAGGATGTTGATATTATTAATTAGATGTAAGCATTCATTTGGGTTGTTTATGTATATTGTATTTGTACTATCTTCAATTTCATCATGCATATCAATTTTTTATTTTTAGTGTATTAATGTCTAGTATTTTATCTGGTTTATTTATAAATGTATGCGCAATTTTAATAATAATATTTCTTATGATATTTGGATTATATTGGATTATTGAAATATATGATGTTATTCGTAAGCATGAGAATCTTGCTTCTATTATTTTCTTATGTAAGATAAAATAGTGAAATAATAAAAAATATAGTAAATTGATATACATGAAAGAAAAGTATAATAATAAATACAGTAAATTGTTACAGATGAACCAAAATAGATACACTTGTAGATAGGTTGTTTTCAGAAAAAAAAGATATTCTATTATTGTTTTCGAGTGTCCCGTAAGAGCCGGGTAATCGAAAATACAACAGGCAACAATAACATCTCACATAGTTCAGCAATGAGGTTCACCATCACACATTCTGAATATACATAGTGCCTTTTAGGTGAGACGAGACTGGTGTGTGGGTATACACAGATATGTTGTGCTCCCTTTTATAAGGCAATGCACACCCGCACACCTTTCGCTGGTTACCCCACATTGTGGGATATGCCGTGATGGTATGAATGAATGAATGAATGAATATTATGTATTTAACTGCCTATATTTCTAAAGTTTTTAAAAATAATACCCCAACTAGATTCTATAAAAAATTTTAAAACTCTAGAAGTACATGTCAAACATTTTTAAACATTTTTTATAAAAATTGAATTTTGTGACGACATTGCTTCATACAATTTTAATGGCAGTCGCCTATGCACAATATTTAAGAAGACTTAATAGTTTGATACTTAAATCTCCAAACATACATACATACCATCATGCTGTTTTCATATTCTGGGAGGAAAAAAGGACTGACCTCCATACTGTCCTATCTTGACATACATACCTACCAATTCCAATTATCAGCGTTCTAGCTTTTATGGTTTCTGAGATATATGTAAAAATAAAGTGAAAATTCAAAAGTTGATAACCCCTGACTGAAACAAAAATTCAAAATTCTGAGTATAAAATTTTTGTAGGCCTATAACTATTTATATATTCTGAAATTTTGGGCTCTGTAAACTGAGCGGATCAAAATTCATAAGGGGGGGGGACACAGACACACAAAATGTTCTACTCCGAATTCTGAGTAAATCCGTATATGGAACATATATGCTGCAAAGCCTCTAAATTGGTGTTTTTTGACTTCACCGTTGGAAAAGCCGTGAAAAAAGTAGTCCCTGCATACAAGTCTCGCGTATCCTGGCTTGAAACATTGTCGATATGTTAAGAGAATAAAGTTCTCTTGAACAAATCGACAGTTGGATTACTTCTCGGGCAACTAACAGGTACTATATCAAATATTAATTTAACACGCACCCAATAACAAGTTGCCATATCTGGAGACTTACGATATTAATCGTCTCACAGATCCAGACTGAAAACACAATTAAAAACTGTGTCTTCACCGGGAATCGAACCCGGGACCTTTGGATCAGCAGTCAGATACCCAACCAACTGAGCCACGAAGGCCGATATTATGTAAATATAATCTATATATTATATAAAAATGGATTTACGTACCTATATTTGTATGTGTCCGATGAACTCCCAAACCAACCATCCGATTCCGACGAAACTTTGGGGATTTGTTCAGCTCATTCAGGAGAAGGTTTATGCATTATAATTTATTTATTCGATATCTCACAAAAAAATGGTATTGAATTGATACTTAGTGGGGAAGGGAAAAACATACGGAATTATTATTAGCGAATCTAGATAAGAATGCGAATATATATTTAGAGGTAAATAATTAAACAGGCAGGACATCGTCTTCCGGGTTTTACTAGTATATTATAAAATGAATAAATTTTTTGAATCAAAGATAAACATTTTTAAAAAAATAATATTCTTAAATTACGGAACAAGGATCTTATAATATTTAATTTGATGTCAATGAACTTTAATGCCTAATTTGAATTATTTTATAAAATGAGAATTTACTATAAGTTACATAATCTGACCTCGCTTGTCACTAAGAAATATGAGATTATGTTATTCATTTTGTCTAACGAAATTCCGTAATTCTTAAATTACGGAACAAAGATCTTATAATATTTAATTTGTATGTCAATGAACTTTAATGCCTAATTTGAATTATTTTACAAAATGAGAATTTACTATAAGTTACATAATCTGAACTCGCTTGTCACTAAGAAACATGAGATTATGTTATTCATTTTGTCTAACGAAATACCTACTCAGTTTGATAAATCGGCACACATGAAAGTCACTATTAATACCTTGGAGGAGTTAATATTAAGTAATACGAAGGTAGAAACGTATAATCAATACAAATTGTTTTATTTATCTTTACTACTATTTACTACTATTATATGAGGGAATAGTTGAGATATTGACTGGCAGAGGGTGTCCACGCCAATATTATCTGTACCAGCAGGCTGATTTTGTATAAACACCAGAGGAGAAGAAAGGAGTTAAGTACTATTTTATCTGTGGATTTAGCTCGTTAACACCAATGTATGTATATTTTTGGTATTTTGTAAGCGAATTTTCTTTCGTTGTCTTAACCTCAATAAAATACTCGGAGTTAAAATTATTTATTTATTTGTAGAATAAGAGTTATCTCCTGTCAAATCACGCGATGAATTTACTTCTATATTTTCTATGCACGCGAGTTTGATATTGTAAAATTGACTAATTACAGTAATTAATTCATCTATAATCATTTACAAGGTGTGTATTATTTATCTTGTACAATATTCATACATATTATTGACCAAATTTATTATTTATTTTAGTATTTGACTTGTTTATACATTCGTTGTTAATATTTCGACTTAGGTCTTTCGAGGTTTAATATTTCATGAATTTGACGTTTCAAACAATGAAACATGACGTTTTTCTTTGAGTATAATAATATAAAATGAGGATACTAATCACGTTTTGTTTATTTGCAGCATGTCATACTTATTTTTGCGAGCGTTAAAAGACGATGAAAAGCGATAAAAAGACGATGGTCCGTTGGACATGCCGAAAGACTTCTTAAGACTGCCTTCACTGCCTTGTTTCGTAGAGCCAACAAATAAACTACAGCGCCCTTGGAGTGATCTTGTATCATTAAACGGCGCTTTGTAAATTCTATTTATTATATATCATATTATATTTATCATAGGGCAGAGAGAACATCTATTTACATTTTTTTAGATTTTATTAATATTCTGCTCCAATCAATTGTTTTTGCATAGCGACTAATGCTGATCCATGTGGCATAGTGGTAGTTTGTTTTAACTTCAGTTAATTCATGACTCAATAACACATTACTTTGTTATAATGTATATAATGAAATGTTTAAATTTAAATAAATGAAAAAAATATTGGAGTTGGTTTTGAAAGTAGATTTAAATCAATAAATAGTATTTAAAAGCACATTGTACTATAATATGAAGATAACTAAACAACATATATACATAAAAGTACTAGTTTTACCTTTTTATACTGCTTCATATTAATATGCATGGTATTTATGTAGTGCGTTTGATAATTCACTCACATGTTAAGAGCAGATAATTCTGAAACTATATATTTTGTTGAAAAAAATAGGATATAAAGAAAACACAAGCATGAAAATTTTTGAACCATGATCATTATAGTGGTCAAAGTTAATTATTTTATTAACCTTGTTTATTATTTTTACAGATATGTAATTGAAATCTTGCAATTATCAGTGTGTCGCACATGTTTGGAAGCCATATTATGTAATTAAGTAAACTGCTGCAGGAATTCTTGAGCCAGACAGAGTTGAGCTGATACTGAAGATCATATACTATATATATAATATCTGCAATAAAGAAAAATCAATTTTACTACTATGTATGATATTTAATTATAAAAATAATAAAAGGAAGACTCAAAATTTCACGAAAAAATTATTATGCTCTTTTTTTGTCCATTCTAAACAAGAAATTATTTATAAAAAAACGTTAACCCATGATATTACCCAAACAAACATGTTTGCGTGTCAATTTTATTAGAATAATCCCTTGTATAACAAATAAATGAATCGTAATAGAAAATTGTTCAAATTTGAGTCGTTTGACGTAACACCATTTCAATTAAAATTTTATTTAAAACATGTTATTTATAAAAAGCATCGAGTAAATAAGCTATGAAATACAAAACAATGAATGAAAATAGAGTATATACCTTGCTAAATATTAATAAAATAAACAAAAAACACACGATTAGCTGTCAAAATCTGATAAATGCGGGTAAATGTACGAGATTGCCATATGTAAATTAAACTGGACATAGAAATTTTATTTACATATGGCAAATTTGTACTAATGTTTGGGTCACGCCCCCTTCAGTTTTCTCACGGAGTTAACACCGGAAAACTCCATACAAAATACCAAATTCCGAGATTTCTCGGGAGTTAAGACAAGAGTTAAGACAACTCTTGGTGTTTCATACAAAATCACCCTGCTGGTGTGAGTTGAAGAGAATCCCTGAGAATAGTAGAAGAGATGAATCACTATGCTACTGACTAAACTTCAAAACTGACACTGAAGAAAAAAAATTACTAGCTAAATGTTGTCCTTCTATTGAATTGTCATACAAACAATGATTGTTATCCATCACCTGCGTAAACCTGCTTAGCGCTTAACTGTCAATCAAAAATATATATTTTAATCTTTTGCACATAAAATCAATCTATTGTATACTGGTGCTCTTAGTGCCATTAGGCAATTACTTCCGATCAACCAGTGTAGCAGACGCACTGCGTCTCTATTGACAATAGGTTGTCCCTTGCACGGCCGCTGGCGGACCAACGTTTTTGTTGCACCCGAGCGTATTCAATGAGCACTATTGCCTGACCTGTACACCAATGATCTCCCTACAGTGATCGCCCAAGGAGCGATTTGTAGACTTTTGGCAGTATCAGAAATGACTCGAACCTCACAACAGTGACCGCTCAAGGAGCGGTTTGTCGATTCTTGGCGTTTAAGGGAAGCGAAACTGCCCCGGTATACCAGCATAAGCCAGGGTCCAGGCAGGCAGTACTTCACCTTATCAAGTCAATTTCTTCCTGAACCAGGTATTCAGTCGTAGGGTTTGCCTACAACCAGAGTCTAGGATCGAGAAATGAAACAAGTCAGACAAGTAAAAAAGCTCTGTTTATTCAATAAAATTGTTCATTTTTATATTTATTAATTGACGGCCTAATAGCGCCCACCCACATTGTTTTGTATGCGGGGGGTCTGCCCACACACCGCGCAATCGTGGGTGGTCGTCGATTGTAGGTATCTACATGTACCTACTGACAAATACCTATCACAGTTCAGTACTTGTCAGTCTGCAGCACGACACACAGTTATACAATTTTATATCAAATAAATAAATACAAACAATAAGACATGTGTAAAGGGCATGGTACAATATAAAACAAATGTAAATAAGTATTCTTAGATCTAATTGATAACCGAAAACGTAGACGACTTGCGATATAATTTTTAATTTAAAATATTTTCATAAATGCTCTCGCTACGGTCGTCTCCGTTTTCGGTATCATTTTTAGTATGTGTACATACATAATATTAACAAATTTTCCGAGATTATTTTAGTCTGTTTCCTACGTTCGTAACACTCCCCCCAGTGTTTTACTCTAGGGGTGAAACACTTAATCACACGGACGTTAGGAAGCTTGCCACTTTCACTGCGGGTTTCGTATAAACTCCGGTTGCAGTTTGTACCCTGACTGTCCTGACTTGTCCGTCTTCCGCTGTTATAACTTCGATGATCCGTCCCTTTGGCCAATGGTTGCGGGGTTGGGTTCCGTCCATGATGACTACGAGGTCCCCTATTTTTAAAGGTGTAACTTCCTCTTTCCATTTTCTCCTCTGGGCAAGGGTGGGTAGGTATTCTTTTAACCATCGCCGCCAGAACATGTCGGCCATGTGTTGAGCGACTCTCCACTGTTTGCGAAGGCAAACTTCGTTTTGGTTTGGATCGTGCCAAACCAGTCGTGGTCGCTCTCCTGCTGACCCAAGCAGAAAATGATTTGGCGTAAGCGGTTCTTCGTCTTCGGGGTTCGTCGTGACGTGTGTAAGTGGCCGACTGTTGACCGTGTATTCTGCTTCTGCTAGTGCTGTCAACAGTGTTTCTTCTCGGGGCGTTCGTTCCTTGAGGATGGCGCTGAGTGCTGTTTTTACTGAACGTACCAGACGTTCCCATGCTCCCCCCATGTGGGGTGCAGATGGTGGGTTGAAATGCCATTCCATATTCTTCTCTGCCACGAAGTTCAGCACCCGTTCATCTTTAACTATGATTTTGAGAGCTTCAACCATTTCCTTGTCGGCACCCCTAAAATTGGTGCCGTTGTCGGAATACATGCACTTTGGTTGACCTCTTCGTGCTGTCATTCGTCTTATCGCCATGATGGTCGCGTCGCTGGTTAAAGATGATACCAACTCCAGATGGACGGCTCGGGTTGTCATACAGGTGAATAGTGCGCAGTATCTTTTTTCACGGCGTCTGCCTATTGTCACTAGCATTGAGCCGAATAAATCTACACCACAGTGTGTAAATGGTCTGAGCCCGTGTGCTAATCTTCCGATTGGTAGTTGCCCCATTAGGGGTGCTTTTGGCTTTGCTTTTCTTTGCTTACACGTAAAACATTCGTGTATCACTTTCCTGACTGTTGTTCTCAGCCTTGTTATAGCGAAGTTTGTCCTCAATTCTGCCACCGTCCTTTCGACTCCGTGGTGGTGCCCGTTTCGGCTGTGGTGGTATCTAATCAGGAGACGAGTATAATGATGTGCTCCATCTAAAATAACGGGAGATACCACTCCACCCACTGAGTTCCCCAGTGCTTGGAGTCTAGTTTTCATTCGAAGGACCCCCTTGTCGTCAAGGGTCGGTGCCAGGGTGAGAAGATGGCTATCTCGGGGTATGACACACCTGTTTTTCAAACTCGCAATTTCTTGAGGAAACATTTCATACTGGACCCTTTTTACTAATTTTTCTTCAGCATTTTCCAGCTCATTTGCCCTGAGTGGTCCACTGACTAGGTCACTCTGATGTTTTTTGCAACGTCTGGTGAACCTTTGTACCCATGCCATGGCTCGCAGCAGGCGAACCCACGATGAGAAACGTTCCCATTCAAACAGTCTCTCCATGTCACTTTGTACTGCAAAATTGACATACTGAGTGCGTATTTCAAGATCATCGGTCTCTGAAATATGTCGGGTTCTTTCTTTAGGCCAATGCCTTTCAGTTTCTTTCAGAAATGTTGGTCCTGCGTACCATAAACCATTCGTTGTCATGTCAGGCGTCTCGACATTCCTTGTGCCAATATCAGCTGGGTTGTTGGCTGTAGGTATCCACTTCCAGTTGCTTTTTGATGTTAATTCGTCGATCTCGCCCAAGCGGTTGGCTACGAATGTTGTGTATTTCCTAGGATCTGTTCTTATCCAGCATAGTACTGTTGTCGAATCGGTCCACATGACCGTCCGATGTATTGTTCTTCGGCATTCCTTTGTAATGGTGGCCGCCAGGCGGGCCCCCATTAGTGCCGCTTGTAACTCAAGTCTTGGAATCGACATCGGGCGAAGTGGCGCTACTTTGCATTTTCCTGCCATGAATGTGATTCGTCTGTCTTGTTCTACTGACTCGACTAGGTAAGCCACAGTGCAGCACGCTTGTTCGGAGGCGTCGCAAAATACATGTAGCTCTAAATTGCTTGTTTTGTGGTAGGTACAGCACCTTGGTATTTGACATTCTATGCCCTCTACCGATCGTATCCATTCTTGCCATTTCTCGGCGTGTGAGGCTTCGATCTTGTCGTCCCAGCCCACTGTTGAGCGCCAAACTTCTTGTAATATTATTTTTGGTCTTATCGTCAAGCAAGAGACAAAACCCGCAGGATCAAATATTTTCATTGCCTCACTAAGAAGACGTCTCTTTGTGGGCCACACATCGGTCTGTTTCTTGAGGGAGTCGAACGAAAATATAAAGTTGTCAGTGGTGGTATCCCATAATACCCCTAACACACACTCTATGTGGCTGTCTATTACTTGGATGGCTCGTCCATTGGTCGCCCGTTCATTATCGGGGACACATTTCAATACTCTTGGCTTATTACTAGCCCAATTGACTAGTTCAAACCCTCCCTCTGAGAGCACGTGCCGAATATTTTTTATTTTTGTGATGGCCTCTCTCTCATCGTGGACTGAGTCCAAGTAATCATCCATGTAGAAATTATCTTTTATTGTCTTAGTCACCACTATATTTTCACTTGTTTCCGCGATTGCATTTTTCACGAATTGTGCCGAACTCGGTGAGCATTTGGCGCCAAACATCATTGCGGTTAACATATATGTTTTTATGATGTCATCGGGTTTATCCCTCCACAGGAACAATTGTGATTTCTGATCTTCTTCCTTTATGCGAATCCTCAGAAACATTTCTTTGATGTCCGCCGCGATTGCCACGCGACCTTCCCTGAACCTCAGTATATTGCCCAACAAGGAGGTGAGTAGATCCGGCCCAGGCAATAGTGCGTCGTTCAGAGACGTTCCATTGCATTTGCAGGCGGCATCGAAGACGACTCTGATTTTTCCCGATTTATGGGGGTTGGTGACTGCAAAATGCGGCAAGTACCATTTTCTAGGGGCAGGCTGTGCCGCCTCTTCGTTAGTGAGTTGACGGGCGTAACCCTTGTTCACCAAGTCTTTTATTTTTTCGGTGTAGGCTTTCGTCATTACTGTATCTCGAGCGAGCTTGCGTTCGAGTGACATCAATCTATTCACTGCACAGTGACGATTGTCAGGAAGATGCATATTATCTTCTTTCCAAATTAATCCGGTCTCCCATTGACCGGAAAGAGGGTTGGTCGTGGTATTCATGATGGCTGTTGCACGATGGTTTTCGGCGGACACTCGTGGTAACAAACTCACACCGATTGATTCAAGAGAGAAATGATATTTCATCAATTCCTCTAGTCTTTGATTGTCTGTATTTAATGGTTGCGCGCGCATCACTAGAGATATATTAATGTTTGGGTGGGGACCACCATGCACTGTCCACCCTAAGGCGGTTTTTGATAAGAGTCGATGGTCACTTCGCTCGCGCACTTCTCTAGACACAATCAAATGGGCGTTGTCTTGCCCGATCAATACCAATGGTTGCACGACATTTTCGTCACCTCGTTGTGACACGGTGAGCTCGGGTAAGTCTAAACGCGCCACTGTGTTTGCCGAAATCGTATATTCGGTGCCGCGTTTTTCACCACATATTTTTATTTTCACTCGGCGTGAATTCGGTTCAGAGGAACACATGTTGTTCGCGCCGTGTATGCGTAGTGTGCGCGTCGGTCCAAAGGCGCCGACCGCCGTCGCGACGCTCGCATCAATCAGGGTAACCGTTGAACCCTCGTCGAGCAATGCATGCACTTTTTTCTGTCCATTTGGGCCACTAATATTCACTGGTATTATTTTCAATAATACGTCATTGTTCATGTCGCACACATTATGCATAACTTGAGCCGTATCTCGCGACGAAACGTCTCGGTGTAATGTTTTATGGTGGGCGCTGCGACAGTCACCCTCACCACACTTTTGTCGCCGACAATTACTAACTGAATGTCCCGGCACTAGACACACGAAACACAGTTTTGCACCTTTTACAAATGTCCACTTTTCATTTAGTGTTTTTTCTAAATAGTTTTTGCACTCGTATAGTTTGTGATTCGCTTTACACAATCGGCATACAATAACAGGAGCGCGTTGATCTTCTGTTATTGTATTAACTTTTTCGCGGCGCCCTTTGTTGTTTGTTTGTACGACAGGCGCGGGCGAGTTTGCCGTACCTGCGGCCAAAGCGCGCCTTCCCATGTCCAGTAGCCAAGTGCTAAGGTCCTTGATGGTGGCTGTCGTACCTGGTGTTTGTGCTTGAGTCCATGACCATCTCATGAAATGTGGCATCTTATATGCTAGTTCTGTGAGGAGTTTCGGTGCCGCCAAGTGCTCGGGGCCGATTCCTTCTATTGCACCAATCAAATTTCTGATGCTCTGCCCGAAAGTTGCTATTTCATGCATCGAGGCATCTGCTGACAGACAGGGTAGCCTCTGCACCTTATCAAGTAGCGCATTCACGGTCTTTTGTTGGTTGCCGAAGCAAACTTCTAGACTTTCCAATATGAGGTCAACGTTTGCTGGGTCCATCATCATGGAGTCAACGGCCTGTAATGCTTCTCCTTTCAATGCACGTTGAAGCCGGAGAAGGTTTTCTGCAGCTGTCAGGCCACATAGCGCTGTGGACTGCTCGTAGAGACCCTTGAACCTTTTCCATTCAATAGGATTCCCCGAATACTCAGGCAGGTCCCTGGCGGACGTCTGCCTGGCCAAAAAGGAGTTAATCTTGGCGTCAGCCGACTCGCGGTTGTTCTTCACGCTCGTGTTCATAGACTGGGTTCTGAGAAGCTCCGTCAATGTCGCTAGCACCTGCGTCATCGCATCTGATTGAGATGAAGGCGAAGGCTGCGCAGCGACCCACTCCTGAGTACGCCTATTTGGTAATGCGTAGTCCTCAGGCAGTGTCGGGTCGTCCTCTTCTTGTCTAACGGGGTTCATACGGGTTTGCAGGGCCCGTATCATTTCTTTTGCTTCCTCTAGGCTCTTCCTTGTCTCGGCGAGGGCGCTGGTAGTGTCTGACAACATCTTGTCTTTCTTCCTGAGAAGTTTTCGTTGATATCTGATGGTGTCTTCAGTGGCATCTGAAGCGACGGATCCCTCGGAATCCCGAGTACTCGGTGGTTTTGCCATAGATGTTGATGGTGCTCCCTTTCCAGAACGAAGTGAAGGAGTCATCTTGGAATGATCTCAGTAGCGGCGGTGGATGGACGTGTGGATCAGGGATCCGGCTCGAAGGACCACTTAATGTAGCAGACGCACTGCGTCTCTATTGACAATAGGTTGTCCCTTGCACGGCCGCTGGCGGACCAACGTTTTTGTTGCACCCGAGCGTATTCAATGAGCACTATTGCCTGACCTGTACACCAATAATCTCCCTACAGTGATCGCCCAAGGAGCGATTTGTAGACTTTTGGCAGTATCAGAAATGACTCGAACCTCACAACAGTGACCGCTCAAGGAGCGGTTTGTCGATTCTTGGCGTTTAAGGGAAGCGAAACTGCCCCGGTATACCAGCATAAGCCAGGGTCCAGGCAGGCAGTACTTCACCTTATCAAGTCAATTTCTTCCTGAACCAGGTATTCAGTCGTAGGGTTTGCCTACAACCAGAGTCTAGGATCGAGAAATGAAACAAGTCAGACAAGTAAAAAAGCTCTGTTTATTCAATAAAATTGTTCATTTTTATATTTATTAATTGACGGCCTAATAGCGCCCACCCACATTGTTTTGTATGCGGGGGGTCTGCCCACACACCGCGCAATCGTGGGTGGTCGTCGATTGTAGGTATCTACATGTACCTACTGACAAATACCTATCACAGTTCAGTACTTGTCAGTCTGCAGCACGACACACAGTTATACAATTTTATATCAAATAAATAAATACAAACAATAAGACATGTGTAAAGGGCATGGTACAATATAAAACAAATGTAAATAAGTATTCTTAGATCTAATTGATAACCGAAAACGTAGACGACTTGCGATATAATTTTTAATTTAAAATATTTTCATAAATGCTCTCGCTACGGTCGTCTCCGTTTTCGGTATCATTTTTAGTATGTGTACATACATAATATTAACAAATTTTCCGAGATTATTTTAGTCTGTTTCCTACGTTCGTAACAACCAGATTACAAAATTAGGACAGTATAATATAATAAATAAATAAACACCCCCTTGCACCCTACGCAAGTGGTGAGTTTATTGCCATATGTCCATTTCTTCCAACTAACCAGTGTTTCCAGCCCAGAGAAGCAATATTTGCATGAGAAATGAATTTGAATAAAATTCTTCTATGCTGGGGATTGAGACCAGGACGTCCGCACACCTAAGCCAAACGGCTTAACAACTGTGCTACGGCGGTCGGCATGTATTAAAAAATTTATTGGAATTTATTTTATTTATTTTATTTTATTTTATTTTATTTTATTTTATTTTGTTTTATTTTATTTTATTTTATTTTATTTTATTTTATTTTATTTTATTTTATTTTATTTTATTTTATTTTATTTTATTTTATTTTATTTTATTTTATTTTATTTTATTTTATTTTATTTTATTTTATTTTATTTTTATTTTTATTTTATTTTATTTTATTTTATTTTATTTTATTTTATTTTATTTTATTTTATTTTATTTTATTTTATTTTATTTTATTTTATTTTATTTTATTTTATTTAATTTTATTTTATTTTATTTTATTTTATTTTATTTTATTTTATTTTATTTTATTTTATTTTATTTTATTTTATTTTATTTTATTTTATTTTATTTTATTTTATTTTATTTTATTTTATTTTATTTTATTTTATTTTATTTTATTTTATTTTATTTTATTTTATTTTATTTTATTTTATTTTATTTTATTTTATTTTATTTTATTTTATTTTATTTTATTTTATTTCATTTCATTTCATTTCATTTCATTTCATTTCATTTCATTTCATTTCATTTTATTTTATTTTATTTTATTTTATTTTATTTTATTTTATTTTATTTTATTTTATTTTATTTTATTTTATTTTATTTTATTTTATTTTATTTTATTTTATTTTATTTTATTTTATTTTATTTTATTTTATTTTATTTTATTTTATTTTATTTTATTTTATTTTATTTTATTTTATTTTATTTTATTTTATTTTATTTTATTTTATTTTATTTTATTTCATTTCATTTCATTTCATTTCATTTCATTTCATTTCATTTCATTTCATTTCATTTCATTTCATTTCATTTCATTTCATTTTATTTTATTTTATTTTATTTTATTTTATTTTATTTTATTTTATTTTATTTTATTTTATTTTATTTTATTTTATTTTATTTTATTTTATTTTATTTTATTTTATTTTATTTTATTTTATTTTATTTTATTTTATTTTATTTTATTTTATTTTATTTTATTTTATTTTATTTTATTTTATTTTATTTTATTTTATTTTATTTTATTTTATTTTATTTTATTTTATTTTATTTTATTTTATTTTATTTTATTTAATTTTATTTTATTTTATTTTATTTTATTTTATTTTATTTTATTTTATTTTATTTTATTTTATTTTATTTTATTTTATTTTATTTTATTTTATTTTATTTTATTTTATTTTATTGAACACAGACACAGGCATGAATGCCCAAAATTTTCTGCGCATAAAAGTTATACAAATGAAGTACATTGTAAGTATTGAATGTAGATATATAAATTTCCTACCTACACTACACTATGCAGTGTACATAATTATTATGTTGCGGGTGGAAGTTACATAGCAAGTTCACAGTTGTAGACTCAAAGATTTTTATCTTTGAGTCTACAAAAATTAAACAAATGAAATATGAATACACAAATTAAACAAATGAAATATGAATACAAAAATTAAACAAATGAAATATGAGAATTAAACAATATGAGAAAATAAACAGAGAAGGTATACATAAATTTATACAGAAGAATTAAGATGTTACGAACTGTGTTTTTTGAAAGTTAAATTATTAGTTATTGAAGGGAAACCAGAGTTAGAATTATATACGTACAACAAAAAGACATTCTGAAAAATATCAAATACAAAATTGTTAACTTTCATAAAAATTAGAAAGTTTAAAATGTTAAATATGGTTTTCACAGTAATACACATAAAATCAGTCTCACAGTATCTTATTACTGATTCTAAAAGCTTAGGTACACAAGATAGTAGTGCAAAGTAAATAAATATTTAAAGACATTTATTTATTTATTTCTTAAGGTTACATACAGTTTTATAATATAACATATATTTTCAAAATGAATTAATTAATACAAAAACCAAGATTGTAACGCCAATTACTATGTTACGGTCATACAATCAAAATATATAACTATATATAATACATAACTCTATATAATTATGTATATACCCATAGAAAAAATATATTTGTATAAAAAAAGGAAAATTTCCGTGGGTATATACATACAAAATGACAAAATATAAAAACCTTACAAGGATAAGAAACAAAAAATACAAAACAAATCAATATTAATTAAACATAAAATAGATGCATACAAGGAGGTTTGGGACAGGACAATGGATAGGAATAGAAGGGGAAAATTAGGAATATAAAATCAATCACTGAGAAAGCCTCAACATACTCTTAAATACGCTCGGTGTGCCAAACATGTCAAGACCCTCGAACTTTGCATCAAACTGTTTACATGCTCTATGTACAAAAGCATTTCCGGCATAATTAGTTCTAAGAACAGGCACATTGAATAAGTCGTGACTCCTTGTTAAACGCGCAGGGACTCGAAGGTTAATCCTCCCACATACATACTGTTCAAAATGTAATTGTAAAATAAATAACACTTTCAGGTGCATCATAGAAGAACATTTCCTTCAAAATATAAAGATGATAACTTTCTTCAGTCAGCTGTGGCAGTCGGTTGTTTTCCGAGCTGTTCTTTTATTGGTCATCTCTTGGTGGGTTCACTGGCTTTGGAGCAGAAGAAGGATATATGCTCTCGCCTTGAGCTTACCTGGACCACTGGCGTTACCGCTTTTAGGAAATGGTATCCAACTGGGGCTCTTCGGTGACCACAACGGTAAATAAAATAAAAAATATCAATTCTTCTTAATCGTGCTCTTCATTCCTCCATTGCTGAAGATGATGTTAATCTTGGAAAGCAATTTTTGTCACCCGGATAAAACTCCTTCGTACGCTTCTGTCTTCTGCTTTTTTTAGGGCCTAAGATACTAAAACGAAAAAAAAACACTTGTTATTTTTATCTGGTCACTACACCAAAGCCTTTTTATGTCCTCTCTACAATCCAAACTATAAGTCCGATCGATAGGTATTTTATTTACATCATGTTATGAATGAAATATATAGTAAATATTCATCTAAATTTACATAATATGTACTATCATGCCATCTTAATCACTAGGTAGGCAGAGAAAACCGAACACCACATTCTTCTATCTTGACACATCCATTGCCTCATCAACATTCATGCATCTTCTCATATATGCTCGTATGTTGTTAAAGGAATTTTTTGCATCAATTTCTCAACAGTGTAACGTTATTTATTTTCTTACGATAAATACGTTGCCTCCTTAGAAAAAATAAATATTCTTACGTTTTAAAAAACTCTCCAAACGCCGCGACCCAATTAAATTCATTTCGCTCCACGAACGCTGTCAGTGGTCTTCCATCTCTGTCACACTCGCACTGAGTTTTGCCCCGTCCTTTTCACTCAGACGCGTCGCTTCTAGAACCGTTTGTCCGCCATCTTGCTAATTCGTTCGCAATGGTCAACTTGTTTTTCTCTATCAATATGTTTTTATACGAATATATTTGCTTACGAGCCCAAAGTCAGTTATTATTTATGTATCTGTGACTAAAACATTGTGATAGTGATACGTACGCCTTTCCTCAGTGACTTTTACGTGTGTAATTAAAAATGTAACCTCAATGGATACCAAGTCCAACGGTTCCAACAGAAAAAGTGTCTTGTCTAATAATCAAAACGAACTATAATCATCTTAATTATACAGTGAGTGCTATTCCTATGCAGACCTTCAACTGTATTTATTGAAGACGTCACTCTCTATCTTCAATTCTAACTGCAATTCTACCTAACCACGAAGTCAAGATTTCGTCATGTTACATATACAAATTCTGCTTTCAACACGACCGTTATGTCCTCAATTGTGCACATGTGTCTATAGTTTGTGTACTGACACCCAAAAGAATGATTTATACTCGAATATACTAGACTATTGACGTACATTTCTTGTCGCCAAGCTCTCCTCCGAACTTTACTTACCTTCAGTTTGAATATAATGAAGACCTTTCGAGGCACCGACTCCACCCATTGGAATAGTGCGCCCATATTTTCGATTCGCTATATCCAAGCCACCACTGCTCGCTGGAAGCTGTTCTTTTCTGGATTACCCTCACCTGTACGAGATCTAAGCGGATGTCTGTGAATCAACCCCTGTCGACATCATTTTCCGACTCTTCAGGACACCCCAACCGATCGAGACAGCTGAGTTACCTCTACCCTCGATGTCTGTTATTCCACAACGAGCGCCCCTTTTGTCGACACCCGTCACCTCTTTTGAAATACCTGGACCCTAGGAAGTTTCTCCCCGTCGCATACTCTTCGAAAATGGTCAGATCTTTTATTTTTAACTGTTATTTTTCTTCGTGAACTAATTATACCAAGGGTCAACTCTCGTAGTAACTCGAAGTTTCTTTTATAAAGTTTGCCTGTATAAATTCATTGTATTTTGAATCATAAGTTGAATAATTTAAATGCCTAAATGTTATTCATTCATTCAGGCCTAATAACTGATTATGTTAACTGCATTTAACCAAAGGTTTACTATGTTTACATATTGAATTATTACCTTGATGGAACCAACACTTGTTAAGACACCTCTCATATGAGCCTGACTAGATTCATTTATTCTGGCCCACTAACTGTCTATGTCAATTATGATTGTATAAAGACCCACTAGAGTCATGTGTTGTACTACCTATTTTGAATTTAACGTTTGGTAAGATTTCTATGTTCCTGCCAAAATCTAATTTCTGTTCTTTCATTCATGTCTACTATTTAGGTGTGCCCATGTCTATGGACACAGCCAAGGATGTGCTTGGACATATTATAATATTATTAATGTAATGTATTTAACATTTGCAATGACTCTGTCTAGATTTAACTTGATGAGTTCATTCATTCATGCATACCACTTTGGTACGCCGTTCAATTTACAATTAAAGGTTTAGACCATTTGTCAAACCTCTGATATTAATTTGATCATTTGATAAATTGCTTACCTTTGAACATATTCATTCATTCATACCTACTTACAGCGAGCTAGCAATTACAATTTAGAACTCGCAACAATTTACAAATTGTGACCCACCAATGCTGATGCTTATAATGTGAACTGTGTGATCTGTTTCTTTGTTTATTTATTTTACAGATCGTCTTGTCATATTACCTTTAATGTTTTATGTAAGTTTGAGTATTCATAACTGTATACTATGTTTTATCTTCACAATATATGCGATTCAAATGACACTGGAGACTTCTAATTGACCCCGATACTTGACCCCCACCCACATATTACAAACCTTGATGATGAGAGCAACTGTTCCAGCCTGAGCTACCGGACTTCCTCATCTTTTGAATTGAATCAAGTTAACATCTAAATTAAATTCAATAATAACATAAGAGGTGGACCTCACGTTACAACAGGTATCATGTTGTATCATTTTGGCTCTGGTAAGATTTGCGAAAAATATGCGTTTTGAGATTTTTCTGAAAGAAGATATATTTTCGGTTTGTCTGAGTGTGTGGGAGCTTATTCCATGCATTTTGTCTACCACAGCAAACGCACGATCGCCGAACATCGATGTTCGGCGATCGTTCGGCGTTCGGCGATAGTTTTCAAATTGGTATTTCTTTTTAAAAGGCTTTTATTTTTACGCATTAATTTACGATTTATAATTTGTAGTTGGCATTTAATCCGCTTCAATTCAAGATTTTTCTTCTTGAGGAACGTTTTTCGCGGAGTGTCAAATATTGAATCGTTTTCAGATATATACACATCCTCTAGATTTGATGGTGACAAGATACGTTGCTCTTTTTCTTTCTAAAAGAAGAGTATTTAATAAATAATTATTATTTATTATTGTGAAAAATAATAATAAAATTATAAAAATAATAATTTATGACGATTGTAAAAAAATAATAGTACATTTTTACCTGAATAATCGGAACACCTATTTTTTTTAGACGGCGATAATTTTTTGTCATGACATACAAATCACCTGGTAGAAAATGAATAGAACACACTATAGAGTAAGATGTTGACAACCAGTCTTGCTCTCCTCTTTGAATTTCTCCCCCTTCAATTTTTACCTATGGAAGAGCAGGGCAGACGCCTTAATGCCTCGCTCGGCTGTGACTCATCAAACGTGGCGATGAGTAAGTCTGCATCATCGGGCGATGGAAATCGAAGAACTGAAAGTACTGTCCGGTGGTGTACCTGAAATTCGCCAACATGAGTACTAAGGGCCAACATGAGTCCGGGGTTGAACAGGACCAATGGGTCCTATAACATCACCGGCGTGAAAGTGGATCGCGATCTTCCTCCTCTCCTCTTTGAATTTTGATAACATTTATCCACTTTTTTCTTAACAAACCATCTCTGGGAAACCTAGTAAATTAATAAATGTATGTTTATTTTGAAATACATATGTGGTCTTCCTTCATCGTATGGAGGAAGACCAGACGCCAAAAATAATCTTCACAACACGTCCAGAGGGAAGGAGAAGTGTGGAAAGGCCTAGACTGCGATGGATGGATAGAGTCGAGAGGGACCTTCAGATAGCCGGTGTGCAGAATTGGAGAGAAAAACCCATGGACAGGGTGCAATGAAGACGATTTCTGGAGGAGGCCAAGGCCCATCCAGATCCTGGGCTTAAAATAATTAAACGTACTGACGCGACCTCTCCTGTTCGCGTTATTTTCTATTTTGAAATCGGCGCTAAATCAGACCACAAACAAATATTTGTGAAAATTAAAGTGTATAATAAGGAAAAAATATTTGACAATAAGACATAACCTGAAATGTGGCAATACAAGTGACAGATGACAGTCGAAATTGAACACGCGTCGTGTCTACACGGACCGCGCTCCCTCGTGGCCAGAGCAGCTGCAAACCGCACCAGAGGGTCTCGGTTAGGCTCGCTCCACATCAACAGCCATGGATGTGACACCTGGAGTGCCGAGATGGATCGGCGCACCACCATTCGGCGAGAGAGCCGCTTTCCTGGACCGAAGCGGGTGCTGAGTTTGGAAAGTGTTCCAAACGCTGTTGGGTCGCGCTGGATCCTGGAGCAACGGCCTGCATCTCCTTGAGACTCGCGCCACCGTCGTTCGCTCCCGCCAGTCGCCCAACCAGCATCTGCCGGTGTCTGGGACCCGAGGTTGCTTTCGCCGATAGCCTTGTTCCTTCGTCCATCGACGACGGTCCATTCCGGCATTGACGGTGCATCAGCACTTTCATGGCCGTGGCGAGAAAATTATGTATGCCCCAGAAAACTATATATATATGTGACAATTTTATTTTATGTGACAATATTTCGGCTGTGTGATTTTAAGTTATTTATTTTATTGAATCCATTTTAACGTGTGACGTCCAATATTGACTCTATTTATTTTTGATTTGTGGCGGCCTAATTTATTACCAATTTTAATTATATATTTTATTTCAATTTTTTATAATTTTATCTTGTGACATGACCGTGCCGTCTGACGTTTGTGCGCTGACATTTGACATTTGTGTATCGTCAGACCACGGCTTCAATTATCGTTTACTTTTTTATGCATGTCGTCCAGCGAGGTAATGTGTGGAATATCTAATTCCATAACAGACATTGAAAGAAAGGTGAGCTCGACCTCCAAGCCGCTTGGGAGGAGGGTATCAGTACAAACCTCTATTGATCAGGAAGGGAGAGGGGATAGGGATAACCTCGGATATTTTACAATTTACGTCCTGATCAAATTACTTTTTTAATTATTAATAATAATAATTAAATGAGTAATTATTTTATTATAGATTATAAAATATTCCTAATTTATCTTAATATATTGCAGTAACTAGTGACAACCTGTAATAGGCTTTAATATTTAATTGCATCAACTTTATTTTATATAATTTATTATACGCTGCATGTTTTCCTCTTGATTAATAAATAAAACTAAAGGAATATGAAAGGGAAAACTATAGGGAAATAATAATATTAATGTCGTTTTATATTGTGTATCAATCTTATATGACGTTATTTTTTTTTCCACTAAATGGTTAATATAATAATATAACTAAATATACTCGAGGGTCGACTAGGCCCGTGTCAACGCGATGGTAGATTTGTAAAATATGCTGACTTGACATGGCAGCAGTTATTGTGCTCTCGCTTACTCTAAAGAATATTATGAATAGATGTCTCTTTCACTACCAACGACTCGCAAAAATATTTGAAAATAAAAATAACTATCGACAAATATATTAAATTATTTAATAAATATGCGTAAATTATTGAATAAATATAAGCGTATCTAGTATTTATATATCGGGTAGGTACATAAAGTACCTATATACTATTATATATAAATCAATGGTGCAAGCAATGATATATAATACGTCATTGGGTGCAAGGAAATGTTTATTATTTAACTTTTTATTGTTTTTCTCAGATAAAATAAATTTCACTTTTGTAGGTACTAGGTACTATAAATACCTATTTCGTTATTAACGTTATTATTATTCTGTTCGTGACGACTTTTTGGCGAGATTCGTTTATACCTACTACATAATATGTATATAGGCACTTATTATTTAGGTACAAAATTTGTGTAGGTAAAGGTACTTATTTTGTTATAAACTAGAACAGAAATAAACTGTATACAATATTCCCTGACCAATAATATAATGTGGCTAACACCGGAATATTCTACAACGGTTAGCGTGCTGTGCTAGTAATCCAGTGGTCGCGAGTTCGAATCCTGCCTCGGCCGATTTCGTTCACCTAAGCACAAGCATTTATTTGCTTATTTTAGGGAACGTAGGAAGATGTATATGTACTTGCTTAACAAGGACATATTCATTTAAAAAAAAATCGTAAAATCAAAAAATCCTATCTATAGTAATGTAATAAATGATGAAAATGTTGACAAAATAGTACTATCATTACCTACTTATTTATTATGTTTCGGCTTATCTACTCGTCTGCGAGTGATTTTAAAATAGTATTAAAAGGGCTAACTTAAAAAAAAATATTACCATTTACTATGCGAAGGAAAAAATACTATGAATAAAGAATATATTTTTACCAAGTGCCTTGTTTGGTGTATTATGCATCGCTGAAAAAACACGTACTTATTTATTTTTGGTACATGTTGTGAGGAGAGAGAGAGAGAGTGTATGTAAAAGGAAGATTTCTCGGTCAAATTATGTCAGCATTGTCAAGTAAGCTATTGTATAGGACAAATTGTATATACCGCTTAACGGTAGATGGCATAACAAAAAATGCTGGTTCGAATCTAATATTTTTTTAGTATCCGAATGAACCACCAATATGGCGCTGAAATCAGTGCATAAATGATTAATTTTTATAAAAAATGCTGTTGGCGCCAATGTGTCATTGGGATAATAGTCACATTTTTATTTTTATTACCTATATAAAGCGACACAAAATTGTTGCAATCATTGCCCGCCCCACATCCATAATTAAGTATCCTTTCAAACCGCGTCTTATAAAGACTGTCCCGCATCTCTTCCACCTTTTTTACCGTTCCTCCAAACTCGCTATAAAATTGCCATCACCGCGCGCGTGTGAATAAAGTGCTATCATCCAACCAGGGAGAGGACTAAGGATCTGGTGAGTTTCCATATATATCCTTCCTTTGCCTTGCAGTGGTTGCAACTAATCACCCGCACCAAAAAATACAGTCCACTTTATCTTTAATTTCATATCCGCGTCAACAAATGCAATAAATCGATCAAATATATTTTTGCAATAAAAATATTTTTAAATATTTTTGTTTGTATATCTCGATGATCTGTCGTTATTCGTTTTATTTTTTTTTTAAATAAAATTCTAATATGTCAGTGTTGTCTATTTCCTCCATGTTTAATGCTATATTTTATCAAATTATGATTACATAGCATTATATATTAAACTACATTTTAAAGATATTGTTCTTCTCCACATACATAATCAGACGAATAATTATTTTTTAATTTGTGAAAAAAGCATGGTCAAACCAAATGCATGCCACAACGTTCATTTTGCTATTGTAATATCAGTTTGTAAATTGATTTTAAATATTTTATAATATTTTGAAAATAATTAAAAATACATAATTTTTATGAATCTCAAGTTTCATTAAGATCGGAAAATGTATACATCCTTGATCTATCCCCTGAAGCCCCTGAGGTTTAAGGTAGATTGAAACCCCTGAGGTTTAAGATAGATTTATAATTATATAGTTGTTGTGTAACCCTACTATTTATGGCACTAATATTTATGGTGGGCTGCGCAGAGTACAAATAAAGGGTTTTTTCTTGGTTAGTACCTGCACAAACCGTCTCCATCTCCTCTTATATACGTGTTACGGACGGCAGTGGTTAACCGAACGCAGCACTTTATTTTATTTAGGCGGTGGCTCGCCTCTTCGCCGTGAATCGCCTCGATGTCTCTACGTAGCTCCAGGAGCTCACTACACAATATACGGCTCGTATATTATGTAGGTTCAGGTAGGGTCGATGAAAGATCAGGTATCCAGTGTTCAATCCAAAGTCAAGTCGAAGAGAGTGCAGGTTCCAGCAGGGACGAATGAAGAGAGAAATAATAAGTCACAGGTCGAGGTAGAGAATAACATGCTTTATTGCACAATGTGCCCAGTAGGTATAGTGCACCGGTCAGTGAGCGGCCGGCGGCGGTGTGTATCCGTGTACAGGGGCGGGTGTCCGCCGGCAGCCGAACGACTTTCACTGTTTCCCAGTTAGGCCCGCTACCCTGTTACATTATAATACAGCTAAATGTTACCTAACAAAAGGGCCATTGGCTTTATTATTACAAATATATATTTTTCATAAATGATATAATATGGTATCGTGTTTACGTGGTGGTCCAATCTCGTCCGTTACAATACGTCTAGATATTTGCTTTTATATATAACTACTTATACCCAACTTTTTGTGTTTATTTGCTAAATTTGATGTATGAACAACGAATGAAGTCTCAATCATTCTGTGAAATTACCATCTGGAATCTCATGAATTCTTTAAAGTTGCATTTGCTAATCAAAAATCTTATCCCCAGGTATGGTAACTCGATTGAAGAACATGAAGAGGAAATACGGAGAGATATTCAGGGTATGGATGGGACCTGAATTTACTTTGGTCATCTCAGAAGCGGAAGACTTTGAGGTTATTTGAATAATGTATATTTTGAAAGTCAAAAAAAAGGCTGAATATAAATATATAATCTTAAATCTGTTAAAGTACATACTACATATATAGGAATTATAAAAGATACTTGGGAATTTTAAGATAGGCACCTACTCAGATGATATACTACTCAACCATTTAGGAGCATTGAAGTGATGTATTTTCTGCTGGCAGGGAAAATATCGGCCCATTTGGAAAATAATTTAGCTATGAAAGTAGTTTCTCATTTATTCTTTGAATACTAAATAATTGTTTTATTATATGAGTCAAACGACAAAAGATGTACACATGAGAACAATGTGCGTGAAAACAAAAGATCCTGCCAACCAGATAATTAAAACACAGATTTTCTATGGACATATTGTATTGACATAGTACACATATGAGCTTTCATTTTGTCTTCCCAATTGGGTGCCACTTTCCTAACTTATTTTCTTAGATCTTCATTTACTTCTCCAGAACAATTTATTTCTAAGTTAAGCCATTTTCGGTGTGAAATAATTGTTTTTTTTGCAAAAATTTTTAAATAACACTGAGAAATATATATTTTCATATTTTGGAGGAAAAGTTCATTATACAAAAATAATTTTTTTTTATATTGCTGCACAATAAGGAAATATCAAATCTCTTGAAAATAAAACATGGCTGACACAATGGACTAAAGTGTGTCCATTTTGTAGAATGTTTGATTTTTAGTTACTTTTGAGATCCCCTTTTGTGTTAATTGAATTTTTCATCTCATTTCGAATCTTAGGATTACTAAGTTTTCGGCGTCTCTAATTGGAGAGCAGCAAATATCTACCCAAGGAACCGCAAGCAGCCCACGAGCCACTTTTTCTGACTGATAACACATATTTATCTGTTGTTGGAATAACTCGCCAGTACAATAACTTTTATGATTTTAAATAAGTTATAAGAGTTAAATAAGAGAATTAAGAATGTATGGAAATATTTGTGAAAAGGTCCATAACTATCATTTTTAACTGTTTCCAGCAAAGACATTACATTCATTTGTGATCTTTTTTTTTTTTTTTTTTTTTTTTTTTATTTTATTTTGGGAAACAAAACAGCTGTTACATGTTTTACATTAATAAAAAAATAACAATCAGGAAAGTAAGCCAATTACATTGTTCCACAGATTAATATACATAATAAAGACAATTCAGTACAAAGTCAAAGACAAAAGTGTGGTGTAAGTGTACAATTGTGATGTGTGTGTATGTGTGTGTGTGTGTGTATTTTATGAAGCGAGGGTGGGACATGAAGAAAGGTAGGAGAGGAGGAAAGGGTGAGTTGTCATATTAATACAGTATTGGACATACCAAAAATTGTACAATTTGGTAGATAAAGTATTCATTATAATATTGATGTTAGTTGTTTTTTTAATGAATGTAGGCTATTGTTAAAAATATCTGGCTTATGATTAAGGTTATTGTACATATTGCAGCTGCGGTTAATAAAAGTGTTGTTTGCATAGTTTGTTCTTGAGTATTTAGTGTAAAAGAGGAGGTTCTGGCGGTTTTGTCTGGCGGGGCAGTTGAATGGGATTTGTCCTAAGAGATACGGACTATCTATTTGGTTGTTAAGTAATTTATATAGGAAACATATATCAGTTATACCCCTTCTTTTGTTAAGTGGTAACATTTGGTGATGTTTTAAAGATTCCTCATAACTGATACCAAATCGCCTAGTTCTAAAATCGAGGTGTTTGATGAATTTTTTTTGGATTCTTTCTATGTTATTTATGTGCAACTTATAATGAGGATTCCATACAGTGGTTGCGAATTCCACGTGACTTCGAACATATGCGTTAAATAAAATTTTTAGACAGTCAATATTCTTAAATGGTTTGGTCACCCTTAGGACAAAGCCTAAACCCTTGTAGCTTCTACTAATAACATTATTAATGTGGGAAATAAAGTTAAGCTTATCGTCCACAATTACTCCCAGGTCTTTTGCCTCGGATTTACGGGAGAGACTGGAGTCATTGATTTTGTAAATGAATTCGATGGGAGTTTTTATTCTTTTAAATGTTACAATGAAACATTTTCCGGTGTTAAGGTAAAGATGGTTTTTTTTGCAGTATTCGGTGAGATTGTCAATGTCATTTTGTAGTTGTAGGCAGTCTTGAGTTGATCGAATAGTTTTAAATAATTTAGTGTCGTCAGCAAATAGAATTATTTCGGAATTTTTAATACAAGTGGATATGTCATTTATATATATAAGAAAGAGCAAAGGTCCAAGGTCTTTATTCTTATATTGGTGGGAGGCCCCCCTCTTGGTGGAAGATCCCAGGCCCGGGGCCCTTGTCCCCCCCCCCCCCTACCTTAATACGGGCCTGATTATGTTTCAAAAAGATGTTAAGTTTGATATCTAGAGAAGGCGGAGAAGAGTACTTGTCCCACGTTGGGACGTGAAATTGATATAAGGAGGAGTGAAAAAAAATACAGTTCCATCTTGGGATGCCAAATTGATATAAGGAGGCTGGGAAGAAATATATTGGTCCCAAGTTGGGACGCGAAATTGATAACCGAAGAGGCTGAAAAAAATATTTATCCCACGTTGGGAAGCGAATTTGATATATATAAAAAATGCTGAAAAGAATACTTCTATTAAACATATTAGCTCCTGCTGAAAAGGAAAATACAATAATAAATATTAAACGCTGTCTCTGAAGAAGTCTGAAAGGACAAATAATACACAAAAAATCCAGGCATGGTAAAATAATATATACATAACTGGAAAGATCTTACCAAACTGCTGCTCTCGTAACGGGACTGTTGAGGAAACACTTACACTACTTATCACTTTTAAGTAATTAAAAATAACTTAAAACTAGCTTAAATTCACCCCCGTTGACTATATGGACCTGAAACACACTTATTCACTACTATGCGATTATTTTTATTATTAAAAGTTATTATTAATAGTAACTTAAACTATTTTAAATTCACCCCCGATGATAGGTAGAGGACCTGAAAAGAACTTAGTCACTACCATGCAAATATGAAATTGAATGCTGAGCATCAAGCAGACGCCTCGCAGAGATAAGATTTTTTCTTTCAACGTTCGCGGTCTACGTTCGTTTTTTAAAAAAATTATAAGTTATCTATCGTACGCGTGAGTTAAAATTCGTCTATCCCGGCCGAGCGTCTACTAAATACTGATTCAAACCAGCTATCGCGTTCACCGCTGGAGCCAGGGAGGGAGGAGCTACCCCACCGCGCGGCGGGGCGCGTCCTACCATCTATCAATAGGAAGCCTCCATTTCACCTACCAAGTTAGAAAGTATAAAGTTCCAGGAATATGCATTGAATATAAAATTATAAGAAATGACATATTTACAAAATATAAGCATTGTTTAAACACATTAAGGACCCAAAGACCCGTTTATATGATAAAACCATTATAAGAGAAAGTTTTCCAAGAATTAAAGAATTTTGTTGAAACAAAATAATAGATGTTTGGCTTCCATGCTACCATAACCCGTGGTAATATCTTGATATTCATGATCATAATACCTATATATATATATATATATATATATATATATATATATATATATATATATATATATATATATATATATATATATATATATATATATATATATATATATATATATATATATATATATATATATATATATATATATATATATATATATATATATATATATATATATATATATATATATATATATATATATATATATATATATATATATATATATATATATATATATATATATATATATATATATATATATATATATATTTATATATATATATATATATATATATATATATGTATATATATATATATATATATATATATATATATATATATATATATATATATATATATATATATATATATATATATATATATATATATATATATATATATATATATATATATATATATATATATATATATATATATATATATATATATATATATATATATCAAGTTCAACATTGTTTCTAACCGTAGTTATTTTTTTGAGTATAAATCAAATTAGACGAAAAAGGTAATAATAATAATATGCTAATAATATAAAACTTAAATATATTTAGACTGACCTACATTTACATGTTCTGATGTTTTTTTTCAGGCTATATTAATGAACAAATCTACATATTGGAAAGGAAAACAGTTTGATGTATTCAAAGAAGTTATACAAGAGGGTGTTTTTTCTTCATCAGGTAAATATTATTGCAGCGAATATTTCAAACTTGCCTAAATTAAATATTTATTTTAGTAAGTATAAGATAGACATGGGTAACTCAACAAAATTCCTTGCGTCAACTCAGTAACTCAGGCGTAGCTCACTGCGCCGGCCCACTGAGTTAACCCATAATTGCGTCATGACACAACAAAATGAATAGCACGCACCGTCTACATGACACATTCAAAGATTTAACAATTCACAGGCTCCTAAGTACCTACATGCAACGCATGAATGAACTGCGTTGACTTGAGTCATTAAGTGAGAGTAATGAATTATATGGATATTTTTGAAAGTCACATCAGTTTTTCACATATTACCATTCTACTTTTAAAAGTAGAATCGGGAAAGTATGTATGTCGGTTAAAAAGCAGGCAACTCAATAACTCAATACCCTAACACTGTTCGCATTCTCCCGGTCTAGCACTCACAACTCACTGCGCTATGAGCCAATACATTTCGAAGGAGTGAGTTAACACACCCGGCGCAGTGAACTGAGTCAACGCAATTAAGCGGCGCAACGCAGTGTTACACATGTCAATGTTACATAAGAAATTGTAGTTGGTATCACATAAAAATAAATATGTGATAATGTGTTAATAAATATGCTAACCTCCAAGACACAGTTAGTAAGTCGTTTGGCTTCTGTGCGGGCGTCTTGGGTTTGATCCCCAGCAGAAGAGAAATTTATTTAAGTACATTTCTCATACTAGTATATTGCTTCACTATTCTGGGAACACTGGTTAGTTGGATGAAATTGCCTTCCACTGATTACAACCTGAGTCAGTTCTTATCACAGATTATATGGTAGTTCTCGCCATTGAACACACTAACTAAAGAACACAAGCCACCATACATACTTTGTACGCCAATACACATTACTGTCATCTATACTTGCGGTGTAAAAGCTTTGGGAAGGTTGGACCACCCAGGCGGAATGTTTTATTTAT
The DNA here is from genome assembly GCA_963576475.1 of Molanna angustata. Lineage (NCBI taxonomy): Eukaryota > Metazoa > Arthropoda > Insecta > Trichoptera > Molannidae > Molanna > Molanna angustata. The sequence goes on along the minus strand of OY754974.1, from coordinate 32,646,249 downwards.
TTATTTGTTGTATTACATTACTCCTTTGCATATTCATCCTCCATAATGCTTGAATAACATATTTTTTTCAAGTTATTCAAGCATTATGAAGAACAATACACAAAGGAGCAATGAATGATTAAATTAGGTAAAATTATTTAAGTAAAAAAACATTATTTTTATTTTTTATTAGTAATAAAAACAATATACATATGACGAAATACACAAATATATTAATACAATAATAACTTGTATAGTGAAAATAGAAAATATAATTAATTAGCTCAATTTAAAACACTTTCACTGTTGTTATTAAATAAAAATCCATCCATCGTAACAATGTTTCTATGTCAAATCCTTTGAGTTACACGAACCGACACTACAATAGCAATGGGATTCTTTCTTCAAATTTTACATTGTCTTTTTTACACAACAAATAACACACTTATTTTATTTACTTCAGCGTGACGCAGTTCTTCATTTCAACATAAAATGATCCATCCATCGTAAGAATGTGCTTCGATCGCGAATGGACGAAAAACGGAATTGTTTGTGTCAAATCCTTTGAGTTACACGAACCGACACTTTGTTAGCAATGGGATTGGGATTTTTTCTTCAAGTTTTCCATTTTTTAACACAATTCGATAAAATTTAACGACAGCAGCAATGACAACAAAGGTCAAACAAAAATGGCGATTCATTTCCAACTGTTTTCAACGCGTTGAAAATATTGCCATATTATGAAATCTGTTCCCATAGTGCATTAGTAAAATTGTAATATAACATAATGATTTGATGCTTTTTAATATTCATAAAACATAGAAGTATTCATTTTTTTATTTAAAAACTATTTCGAAAGTAAAAAATATGTTTTTTTAATACCAAACTATAACAAATAATAATAACATAAATAACATGGGTAAATTTTTAATTTTTTTTACTAATGGTATCAACGATGAGTGCCGCCGGTGGCGCCGTCTGAGAAGTGCGGTCCTCACTAAAAAGTGGAAAAAAAGACAGACAGATATATGTCTATCTCAGTCTATCTGGCGTAAATTATTTGTTCTAGGCTTGCGGGCCCTGGTTCTCGCCTAGCGTTCTCTCGGGCCAGTCGCTCTTACATATAAACATCATGTAGCCGAACACAGCAGTTTTCATTTCGACCCACTATATGTACAGTCTTTCATATCAATAATTTACTATCACAAAATGAGTGAATTGTACGTGTGGTCCGAACTGAAGGTCATAGTTTTGATTCACATTGGAGTAACCATGATGATTGGAGGAAACAGTATTTTCAATCTGAATTTGTTATATATCTCCTAAACACGGCAGCTTTTTAATGGGTATTTGACAAATTAAGGCGGAGTTTACAAAAACTAAAATATATTTGCGGGGGTGAGGTATGATGCGACAGGGGTGAGGAAATATTACGATCATCTGCGAACATACACAACGAACTATATTGACGACGAATTTAAACTACATCCCAAGTAGCAATATGTAATCTAAGTATGGGCGCTACTCATAAAAAAAGTATATACATTGTTAACTAGTAACTAGATTCAATGAAATTCCCGCAAACAACATTTTTATAAAATATTAAAATTACTCATTGCAAAAAATTATGATATCGAACTCAATTTGAATTCCCAAAAGTAAACGAATAATGGTCGTTATTCGTAAAAAGGTGATATCTAATACGTGCACTGTGATGTGCAGAGAAAGGTCGTCATACAGTTTTTATTACACAGTACCATAAAATTCACTGCAAACGCTATTGAAACTCTAAAACCACGCAATATACGGTACGCATATGAATACATAGGCGTACCTTGGATTATAGTTTTTTCTTATAAATTATAATTAAGGTTTTTGGTAAAATAAAAAACAGCGTTAGTACAAGTTGTAAATTCTTATTTATCAGCCATATTATGTAAAAAATATGTTAAAGCAAGTATTTTCTTTTTTTAATTTTAGAATTCCAATAAATAAAAAAATTCACATATAAAAAAAAATATTGATATTATTTATTTACTATTGATTTTTTCTAATAACAATATTCATTTACTATTTGCATGTAGTACATGAAATTAACTTTTGTACAGTAGGTACCTACATACCTACATGTTTTAAAAAAAATATTGTGACAGCAATATCATATAAAAAGAGGATATGGAATTAGAAAAAAATCATTAAATTTACAATATTAACAGCACTTATGTGCCTTGAAAATATACAAATAATAATAATGATTATATTACAGAAAAGGCGTGTTCAAAGGATTCTATTTTATAGTTTAAATACTCGGCGGATATTTTGTTGTTGTTCATATTAACCGTTTTGGCATGTGAATTTTGCCCTAAACCACTATATTTTGAGTCACTATGCGACATGTTTCAACTAGCCGGTCGATGGCAGGACAGCACTGCCGAAACATGTCGCAAAGTGACTCAAAATATAGTGATTTAGGGCAAAATTCATATGCCAAAACGGATTCTATTTTATTCAAACATATACCTACCTCCATAGTATGATATTTCTATTAAATAACTGATAATATATAATTTTATTGTGATGAAGGGTTTCAATCAAAGAACTTCTTACATGATCAACACTGGTTTATTCGTAACAATTGAAAATACAATATAAAAAATAACTTGATAAATTTGTGATGTCGTGGGTCGGTACTAATGAATAAAAATTAAATAGACTCCTAATCTATTCAACGATCAACACACGAATAAAATCTGTCGATCAGCTCCTATCAACAGTATCAACGACGCCGACGGTGGGCTATGGTTCGTTAATCCTCGTCAATCTTCGGGACCATTCGAGAATCCCGGGCCGTACATATTTCAGTCCACCAGGCGCTGCCACATAATAAATAATTTACTACAGAAAAAGAATCATGACAATAGAAAAAATGTACATACAAATTATATCAATTTGAAATTCTTCCCCAAAAACGGAATACCTTGTGCTTCGGCGAGGAGAGAAAAAACAGGGAAAAAGAATTACAGGTTATACAAAGGCACATAATTTACACACGACACACACAGAAACACTCAAAAACATATCATATGGTACAATGAAGAGGTTTCAATTTGATGTTTCTCTTCAGTTCATTACCTATAAATAAAAGTACAAATACAACAGAAAAATACAATAATTAACAGCGGCCAAGAGTATAACAGTTACATATACATATACAACTTTCATAATCAAAATAAAAAGAAAAAAAATGTCACCATTCAAATTATGTTGGTATCGTCGAAATCTATACGTTTTATTTTTGATAAACCTGCTTTATTTTTATTGCGTCCAATATACATGGAGGATCAAGAATTTCCATATATCTTGTTACTGTAGGATCTACAAGTTCTGAGAGAACACAATCACTGTAGAATTTAATAAATTTATTGATCATTTTATTTTCCCAAAACTTGTCATCCCAATGTACCTACAAATACTTTCATGGAAACTTGGATCAGTCCAAACAGAAAAGAGACAAGTATTTTTATTTGTATGTAGTTGACCCAGCACCTGTAAATACCAATCGTGATTTTGGTTTACGCAATACTCGTTATTTTTATCTAATTTCCAAAAAGTTCCTGTTTTTTAGCAATTGCTTCTTCAATAGTCATGTCTTTTGCCGAAGACGGACATTTTATTTCTACTATGATTAGCAAATACGCCATTAGGTGAACCTCCACTTAAACAATCATTAATTTGACTTTTTTCTTGAAAAGACGCTTATTGTGTTTCATAGTAATCTGTCGTCCACGAAGATTACCCATTGTAAAAAAAAATACTTAAAAATATAATTAATATGTTTTATGTTCCACCACTGTGATCCAATTTGATTATAGATATAATACAAATATAAAAAAATACTTGGTAGTAAATTGTTCTATTGAAATTTTAAATATTACTAATATTACATACATACATACATACCATCACGCCATATCCCTTACGGGCTAAGCAGAGAGAATCGAGCGCCATACTTCTCTATTTTTGCACACATTTCTGGCTTCCCTTACATCCATGCATCGTCTCATTTCCTTCTTTCAAAATATCATTCACATGGTCATGGAATCCCTTTCTGGGGCGACCTCTGCTATTCACTCCATCTCTTGCACCCATGTATATTTTTTTGGTCAGTCGTTCATCGTTCATTCTTTCTATATGTCCAAACCACCTTAAAGCATTCACTTTCATTTTACATATAATATCCTTCTTTAACTTGCATTCTCTCCTTATGTCCTCATTTTTTATTCTATCATATATCGTTCTATTACATACTCTTCTTAGTGATCTCATTTCTACAGCATTTATTCTACTTTCATGTGTTCTTTTCCAGGTTCATGTTTAACTATAGCATACGTCAAAGTAGGCACCACAATTGCATTGTGTACTGCAATTTTGGCTTCCTTTGAGATGCTTGGATCGGCCATTACTGGTCTAAGTGCTCCGTTTATTCTATTCCCTGCCATAACTCTTCTTTCAATATCTTTATCGGGTCTTCCATTCCGTTCAAACATACTCCCCAAATATTCCTCAACTTGTTCTAGCCATTCGTTCTCCACTTATACTTTCAGTCTTTTCAAATACCAATATCTTAGATTTACTAAAATTCATTCTCAGTCCATTTTGCAGGCATCCTTCATACACTTTATTCACTTAATACTGTAGCTCATCCGCACATTCAGCAATCACCACTTTGTCATCTGCATACATCAAATCACGTACGTTTACAGTACTTAGTTTCAGACCTTTATTTTCATTCTTCAATGTCCTAACGCAGTGATCAATATACAGATTGAACAGCCATGGGGATAATACGCAGCCTTGCTTCACCCCTTTATTAATAGGGAACCATGTTGTCAACGCATCGTTGACACGGACACAGGCTCCACTATTTTCATACAGAGACGCAACGGCACGTATGAATTTACTCTTCACTCCATATATTGATAGGATATCCCACAATTTTTCTCTATCCACTTTATCATATGCCTTCTCTAGGTCTATGAACGCACAGAAAAGTTTCTGGTTTTTATGCAGAACCTTTTCCGTAGCCATACGTAAAGAGAAAATTTGATCGATACATCCTCTGCCCCCTATAAAGGCACCTTGCGCATCCCATATCTTGCATTCCGTAATCTTGCGTATTCTCATATCAATAATTAAGTTGACTTATAAATATTAGTTGGCTTAAATAGGCAGAAATAAAATTGACACAGTCGAGACGTCCGTACCATAGATATTATATATACTCTTTGGTCCGTACTCGTTCAAGCCATGCGCACAGATAATATAGAAGTAAACTTGCCATGCGAGCGACTGATTCACTGGTTATCGTTTTTTTGTTTTTGAAACAGAGGTTATTAAAAAAATTATAATTATATTTTCCAATACTAAAATAATAATTTTAGTAATAGAAATTATTGAGAAGACTATTTTACACAATAATAATGTTGAATATTTGTATTAAGTATAATATATTTATACCATTAAAATGCTTAGAAATATATAGAAATTTTATTTTATAAATGGTGTTTTTACTTTAAAAAATCGAAATTTTACCTTTACCGATCACTAGACAAATATGTTATCTAAAACACTTAAAAAAATCATCTAGTTGAATTATTTTATTTCCAAGTAAAGTTGATTATCATAACACTCAAAATCTGAAATATTTGTTTGGAATATTTTTTAAATGCTTACAGTTACAATTACAAAAAAAATAAATGAAAAACTAACTTTACCGATCACAAGAATAAATATTGATAAACAAAATAGTATCCGTTCAGCCATAATTCTTTCTCAAATAATGCTGAATAATGCATATTTTTGTGAAGTCCGATAACATCCCGTTAATATTAAACTTAGTACTCTTCAAATAATAATAATCACAGTGATATGTAATATCACTGAATAATCAGGACAATTTATAAAGCGCCGTTTAGTGACACCTCAAGGGCGCTTTCAGTTTACAAAAAATAAATTAATATTATATTAAAATTAGTCCTATAGCTAACACATTGGAAATAGTGAACTATAAAACTTAAAAAATACATAAAAATCACAAATCAATCAAGTTATACATATTACATAATCCAGATGAAATCATAATAAAAAATATTTGATTCAAAGTAAACAGGCATAGTATTTAGTAAACATAATATTATTGAACGGATGAAGGACAATCTGGATACGATTTGCGGAAAAGATGAGTTTTTAATTTCTTTTGGAATTCATTGATATTTTCGGCACATCTTGTATCCATCGGAAGATTGTTCCATGACTTTGGTCCAGAAATACCAAAAGATCGATATAGGTATTTTGGCTTATTTGTGAGATTGGTTTCTAATAGTTTTTTATTGGATTTGGTCAGTGATCTTAGCGTACTTTGTTTGTTTATTGTTAGGTGAAAATGGAACACAAAGTTCCGATATATATTCCGGGGCCATGCTATTGAGTGCTTTAAAGACAAGGAGACATGTTTTGAATTCTATACGTTCTGGGCTCTTCAGTCAATGAAGTTTGTGAAGTGTTGGTGAGATATGTGAGAAACGATCAATCTGGTAAATATAACGGGCTGCTGCATTGAGAATGAGTTGTGTTCTATAAATTTGGTATTGCGGTAGGTGTGCTAATATGGCGTTACAATAATCTACACGGGAAACTATTAAAGAATTTATAAGGACCTTAGCAGCATTTGTCGAGAGACATCTTCGAATAGGTCAAAGTTGTCTGAGAAAGTAACAACTTTGTCTGACTATGGAAGAAATGTGTTTACAGTGTGACCGTTTTTGGTATTTATAGTACTAAATTGATATTTTTTCGTCACTTTGGAACACGTTTGGTATTTTTTTGGTATTTTTCAAATTTTTTGTATTTTTGGTATATTCTGTGATTTAGAGAATTTAATACCATTTTTTGGTATTTTCTTATAATATTCTGTCTGCATTCTCTTTTGATGTCTATGATAATTTTATCCTTCTTCGCTTCTATGATTCACTCATTGATAGTGACAAGGTGGTGGCGAGATCTTTTGAATAACATTTTTTAATTAGTGACTTTTTAACAAGCAAAATTTGATGAATTTTGGAAATCACATTATACTAAAAAATACTGAGAAGTACCTATCGAACATTAAATTACTTCTGTAAAATTACATGTATCATCCACATCGAACAAAGTTTGTTGATATTTTGTGTTTTGGTGGAGTTAATAATAGGTAATTATTATGAAGCGAAAATACGAATAAAAATATTGTCCTGAATGGGAACAAAAATGAATTTCATTATAAATTTTCTTTCAGATGCACCATCTTAAATCTTTAAGTAATCTCAATATTTTGTTAATCATACTCCATGTAGGTAAAATTAAGTTTTTTTTTCATATCTACGGTAGTGATGTAACGAATGTGCGATTTTGGATATTCGCGAATGCGAACGCGAATACGAATATACGTTTCCGACATTCGCGAATGCGAATACGAATGCGAATATTGACATGCATGATGCACGAGCCTGTCGGTGCTGACTGTAGCCGGTTGGCCTGCGCGTAAGATTCGTGGGACACGCGGGCGACACGGGGGTCGTGACTTTCAATTTTTCGAAAATTTAGGATTTGGTAGATTGATACAACATCTTTGTCCTGCGTGTAACCTCAAAACACTTCAATATTTTACAACATATTCGTGTGATAAATTTTATTCGAGAGTTTTATTTTACCATACCTAATTTATTTATTATCTCATGATTAGGTTGTTCTACAAAAACTGATTAATTTATTAAAACCATTCGAGGAAATGACAAGGGAGCTCAGTAGTGCTAATGTTTCGATTTCGTCTGAGATTCCATTAATATCTTCTTTGAAAAAAATAATTGACAGTCTAGAGGAAACAGATCGAGAAATTGGCAAAAATATATGTGTTTTAAAACATGAACTGGTATACATACATAGATTTTCTTATTTGGAAAATGATTCACAACAGCAACTTTATTGGATCCACGATATATAACTTTTTTGTAGCAATTCACGCTTACGTTAAAAATCATGTTATAAAAAATATTCTTGATATGTAGGTACAAAGAAAGGGAGTTCTACATGAATTCAGTTCAGGAGCCTCTCGGTAAACGTAAAAAAGTACATAACGAAGAACCTAAACCATCTACAAGTAAGTACAGAAAATGTAAGAAAGTGCATATCTTTAAGATTCATTTGGCAACTTTAATCAAAGAGAAGAAAAAAGAAGATATTATTTTTGTATGTTATTTTGTTACAAAGTTCTGTAATTATTAATACATTGTAAATTAAGGTTGGCATGCAAACGTAATAAAGGAAAATGATTGAATTGTTTTTAAAAGATTTTATGTATTTTTTTCCTCTAAGAGATCAACTTTTACTAAAATAATATTCGCAAAACATTCGCATATTTTCTGCGAATGCGAATGCGAATGCGAATACGTTGAAATCAGCGAATATTCGCGAATGCGAATACGAATATTCGTTACATCACTAATCTACGGGGCGATTAAAATATCTTTTTTTTTTCGAAAGTTGTCAAGTGACAGTTCTAAGTATTTAATTAACAGCTCCAGTACGCGAGCAGCTCAGATTTGTAAGATCTTATCAATTATATATTATTTTTGCCTTGTAGGTATATAATATTTGGATTTTCACGTAGGTACATGACAGCCGATTATTTTTTAATTATTTTCGGCAAAAGCTAATGTGTTTAATTTGACTTTTCTTCAAAGATGATCATTATTATTCTGTACATAAAACCGAATTTCATATGATTCCATTTCTTACTCACGACACATTCTTTCTCCCCAGCCATATTATTTTGTTTATCCGGTGTTTTACTCGTTTTCCACGCTCTTCCTTGTTATATACGTAACAATTTAACTATAAATACATGCGTGTTTTCTTAGTATGCTCCCAAATATCGTTAAAAAATTTAGTATTTTTTCACATTGGGTTTAGTATATTTTAGTATGTTTTCGCCACAAGTTTGGTATTTTCGGCAGTTTAGAAAACGGTCACACTGCTGTCGATAGTGTCGATATGTACATATACCAAGAAATTTTAAGTTAGAGGGAGTAATTTTAATTTCGACATTTTGAATTAAAATGAGGTCGTTATTTATGTATTGTTGCCCATAGAATAAAGATATATACATAGAACACACTAACTAAAGAACACAAGCCACCATACATACTTTGTACGCCAATACACATTACTGTCATCTATACTTGCGGTGTAAAAGCTTTGGGAAGGTGGGACCACCCAGGCGGAATATTTTATTTATTTATTTGTTGTATTACATTACTCCTTTGCATATTCATCCTCCATAATGCTTGAATAACATATTTTTTTCAAGCTATTCAAGCATTATGAAGAACAATACACAAAGGAGCAATGAATAATTAATTTAGGTAAAATTATTTAAGTAAAAAAAACATTATTTTTATTTTTTATTAGTAATAAAAACAATATACATATGACGAAATACACAAATATATTAATACAATATTAACTTGTATAGTGAAAATAGAAAATATAATTAATAAGCTCAATTTAAAACACTTTCACTGTTGTTATTAAATAAAAATCCATCCATCGTAACAATGTGTTTAGATCGCGAATGAACGGAAAACGGAGTTGTTTCTATGTCAAATCCTTTGAGTTACACGAACCGACACTACAATAGCAATGGGATTCTTTCTTCAAATTTTACATTGTCTTTTTACACAACAAATAACACACTTATTTTATTTACTTCAGCGTGACGCAGTTCTTCATTTCAACATAAAATGATCCATCCATCGTAAGAATGTGCTTCGATCGCGAATGGACGAAAAACGGAATTGTTTGTGTCAAATCCTTTGAGTTACACTAACCGACACTTTATTAGCAATGGGATTGGGATTTTTTCTTCAAGTTTTCCATTTTTTAACACAATTCGATAAAATTTAACGACAGCAGCAATGACAACAAAGGTCAAACAAAAATGGCGATTCATTTCCAACTGTTTTCAACACGTTGAAAATATTGCCATATGTTGAAATCTGTTCCCATAGTGCATTAGTAAAATTGTAATAAAACATAATGATTTGATGCTTTTTAATATTCATAAAACATAGAAGTATTCATTTTTTTATTTAAAAACTATTTCGAAAGTAAAAAATATGTTTTTTTAATAGCAAACTATAACAAATAATAATAACATAAATAACATGCGTAAATTTTTAATTTTATTTTTACTAATGGTATCAACGATGAGTGCCGCCGGTGGCGCCGTCTGAGAAGTGCGGTCCTCACTAAAAAGTGGAAAAAAAGACAGACAGATATATGTCTATCTCAGTCTCTCTGGCGTAAATTATTTGTTCTAGGCTTGCGGGCCCTGGATATATATACTGTAATAGAAAGGAAACTCAATACTCACTATGAAGACAAAGTTTTAACACCATCTGTAGATTGAGGTAGAAAGTTTTTTCTAAATCAATGTAATATGCACCTACCAAAATATTGATAATTTTATGATATTTTTTATTTTGTGAGGGCATTGGAAAGAAAGATATAGGTATTGTTGAAATTATTTATTTTTAATAAATTTTATTTTTTTCATACAAATTGAAATTATGTCTGGATATAAAACAAAAAATATTAAATATATTGTGACTAGATTAATTTCATTACCAATAAGTACTTTTACATACATAGTATTTTTATGATTAGTATTTATTTATTTATTGTTGTTAATACACAAAACATTTTGTCCTTATTTAGGTTAATTATGTAACGCCCTACTAGGCTAAACCTGTTCTGGGGGTGTCACTTTTATAAAATCGGTTAGAAAAATTATTGATACATAGAGGATTCACAATATATAAGGTGCACAGAGGTTAAAAGTTACTTTCAAATAGTTAAAATAAGATTACAATAGATTATAAAGTAAAGTTTGAGATTAATTATTATAAGAAATAAAAAATAAAAAAAAATGTAAAATAAATGAAATACAAGTCAGCTTAAATATAAGAAATGAAACAAAGAAAAAATTAAATACAGGAAATAAAAGTTCAAGTCAGATGGGGTGGACAACCTCCTCAGCATAGAGCCTGCCCGAAGAAATTAGCCATTTTTTTTGTAAGCGCTCGATAAATATTACTAAAAAAATAAGCCCTCGTTCAATGATAAATGAAATCATTATCAACTATACATACAAAAATTAAAAAGCAACATTATAACAATACAAAAATGCATAATGTTGCCTACGAGGCGAGGCAAACCAAAAGAACTCGGTTTTTATTGGGTTCAATTTTGGCTTGTTCTTACACATCCAAGCGGATATCTGATTTATGCATTTGGATACCTCGTTACGTTTGTTCAATTATATTTATATTCAGGTGAACACTTGAAGAGTATGCGGTCATCTGCATTGTAAATCAATGAATATAAAAAAAAGATACATATGATTTTGATTGTGCCTACCATTAATATTCACAAACGTCAAGAGATTACTTTGAATATAAACTTTGTGTGTTTTTAAGGGCCACTTTGGAAAAAACGTCGGCATATATTGAATCCATCATTTTCTTTAAAAACAATTCGAAGCTATCAAAATGGACACAATAAATATTGTAAACATTTTGTTGAAGCAATGGATTTATTATGTGATAAAGGTTTAGTCGATTATACAATTTTAACAAGGAGATATGCTGCCGATGATATTCTGGGTAAGATTTATTTCTAACATGCATTACATCAATTGAAATATTATTAATTTATTGAAATTCAAAACAACAAAAACCTTGATATTTTTTGATAAAATCAAAAATGTATTTCATACTTTCAGATAGCCTTTTCGAAACTCCAATGGAATTTTATGAAGGAAAGGAAGACAGGCTATTAGGTTTTATAGTCAAGTAAGTAATTAAATAAAAAAAATATGTATCTAAATACTAATCACTAAAACAAAATGAAATATGAATGATATTTTGTAAATATATTTCAAAAGAAAAAGAAAGCCTGGAAATGGACAATGGCTTTCCTGGAAACATAAAAATATTCTGGAAAGGCATAGCGAGAAGAAAAAATGAATGGTGAAAGCATCGCCAGGAATTAATGATAAAGATAAAAATAATCATGGATGAAGAGGGTGTGAAAGAATGATGGACACAAAAATTCAAGGAGCTTTAAAATAGTGATATAAGTGGGGGTGTGTCACAGAGCACATGGCAAGTAAGCGAAGATGAAAAATATGAACTTCACGAAAGCCGGAAAAGCTGCCGGGTATGACAGTGTATCAGCTGAGCTTATAAAATATGGCGGCGAACAGACTTTGGAGTGGTGTCTCTCTCAGGCTACACTCATTCAAACTGGAGAAATGCAGTTGTGGTAAAGTATAAAAGCTCGACTATAAATACTATAGAGCCATCAGTAGTAAGCTCAGTTGGTAAGATGTATGCAAGGATTCTGGATCTAATAGTACGAAAGGTTACGGAGAGCAAGTTATGGGATGCTCAAGGAGAGTTTGTGGGAGGCAGAGGATGTTTTGACCAAATTTTTTCTCTATGTACGCTCACAGAAACGGTTCTGGATAAAAACCATAAACTTTTCTGTTCCTTTATAGACCTAGAAAAGGCCTATGACAAAGTTATCAGAGAAAAATTATAGGATATACGATCGTGTTCGGAGAAAAGAGCAAGTGTATATGCGAAGTAACGTCATTATCCAACTGTCGATTTGTTCAGGAGAACTTTGTTCTCTTAACATATCGACAATGTATCAAGCCAGAATACGCGAGAATTGTATGGAGAGGTCTACTTTTTTCACGGCTTTTCCAACTTTGAAGTCAAAAAACACCAACTTAGAGGCTTCGCAGCATATATGTTCCATACACGGATTTACTCAGAATTCGGAGTAGAACATTTCGTGTGTCTGTGTGTGTGTGTGTGTGTGTGTCTGTGTGTCTGTGTGTCTGTGTGTGTGTGTGTCCGTCCCCCCCTTATAACTTTTGATCCGCTCAATTTACAGAGCCTAAAATTTCAGAATATATAAACAGTTACAGGCCTACAAAACTTTTATACTCGGAATTTTGAATTTTTGTTTCAGTCAGGGGTTATCAACTTTTGAATTTTTATTTTATTTTTCCATATATCTCAGAAACCATAAACGTTAGAACGCTGAAAATTGGTACAAACATAGACAAATACAAAATCTCAAATAAGTTTTTTCAAAAAAATTCCAGGGTTTCTCAAACATTTTTTATTAAGAAAAATATTTTTTTTATGATAAATTTATGAGTTTAACTGCCTATATTTCCAAAACTTTTACAATTATCGAAAAAAGCCGAAACATCCCAACTAGATAATTTAATTTTCTATAAAAAATATTAACATTGTAATAGAAGATCTCAATTTTTTTTAACAATTTTTTTAAAAATTGAATTTAGTGACGACATCGCTTCATACATTTTGTATGGCAGTCGCCTATACACAATATGTAAGAAGACTTAATAGTTTGATACTTCATCTCCAAACATACATACATACCATCATGCTATTTGCATATTCTGGGTAGGAAAAAGGATCTTCCTCCATACTATCCTATCTTGACATACATACCTACATATGTTGTATAGAAAACAAAATATCTGAAAATATTCAATAATTTGTATCTATGGGTTTATAGTTTGGTACATATTCTTCAACTATACATACTATCGCTATCGACAGTTGGATCTCATGTGTTACATGCAACTAGTATGAGAATAGCGAAGCATGTGTTTTGTCAACAACACAGTATACTGATAAGGATATTGAAAGACAAGTTAAGACAGAAAACAAAGTGCAGAGCACTTAGCCCAGTTATGATTGCATCATAAAAGGATACCAAAGTTGCCATTCATAACGCAATCCTAGTACCAACCTTGATATATGCAAATGAAAGCTGGGCATGGCAGAATTTGCAAGAAAGCAGGATTATTGCAGTTGAAATGAGATTACTAAGAATAATTTTTAGTAAAACGATGTATGACAGGGTAAGAAATGAGGACTCAAAGAAAGAACGCAAGACGAAGAAAGATATAATTAATAGAATAAAGTTAACACATTAAGATGATTTGAGCACTTGGGAAAAATGAATGAAGAACGCTTGACGAAGAAAATATACAAAGCTGACAGAACAATAGGTCGGAGGCGCCCAAGAAAATAATGGCTCGACCATGTGAATGATATTCTAAAAAAAGAAAATGTAAGGGTGGGTTTTTTCAACCTTAGTTATAGTTAAAGTTAGAGTTATAGTTACCACTGGTCATCACAGAAATGGGTTTTTTCAAAATATAACTACGGATTTAGCCCGTTACTTTAGCCGTAACTATAACCAGCCGAAAATCAGTAGTTATAGTTAAATTTGATAGTTATGATAGATGTCGCTGGTAATTTTTGTTCATGACTGACCGTTTGACGTTTGTACGGGTCAATTTCGTATTTTTTTATCACTAGTTGCATGTAACACATGAGATCCAACTGTCGATAGCGATAGTATGTATAGTTGAAGAATATGTACCAAACTATAAACCCATAGATACAAATTATTGAATATTTTCAGATATTTTGTTTTCTATACAACATATGTAGGTATGTATGTCAAGATAGGATAGTATGGAGGAAGATCCTTTTTCCTACCCAGAATATGCAAATAGCATGATGGTATGTATGTATGTTTGGAGATGAAGTATCAAACTATTAAGTCTTCTTACATATTGTGTATAGGCGACTGCCATACAAAATGTATGAAGCGATGTCGTCACTAAATTCAATTTTTAAAAAAATTGTTAAAAAAAAATTGAGATCTTCTACTACAATGCTGATATTTTTTATAGAAAATTAAATTATCTAGTTGGGGTGTTTCGGCTTTTTTCGATAATTGTAAAAGTTTTGGAAATATAGGCAGTTAAACTCATAAATTTATCATAAAAAAAATATTTTTCTTAATAAAAAATGTTTGAGAAACCCTGGAATTTTTTTGAAAAAACTAATTTGAGATTTTGTATTTGTCTATGTTTGTACCAATTTTCAGCGTTCTAGCGTTTATGGTTTCTGAGATATATGGAAAAATAAAATAAAAATTCAAAAGTTGATAACCCCTGACTGAAACAAAAATTCAAAATTCCGAGTATAAAAGTTTTGTAGGCCTGTAACTGTTTATATATTCTGAAATTTTAGGCTCTGTTTATTGAGCGGATCAAAAGTTATAAGGGGGGGACGGACACACAGACACACAGACACACACACACACAGACACACGAAATGTTCTACTCCGAATTCTGAGTAAATCCGTGTATGGAACATATATGCTGCGAAGCCTCTAAGTTGGTGTTTTTTGACTTCAAAGTTGGAAAAGCCGTGAAAAAAGTAGACCTCTCCATACAATTCTCGCGTATTCTGGCTTGATACATTGTCGATATGTTAAGAGAACAAAGTTCTCCTGAACAAATCGACAGTTGGATAATATCTAAACACAATAGGTATAATCCAACTGTCGATTTGTTCAGGAGAACTTTGTTCTCTTAACATATCGACAATGTATCAAGCCAGAATACGCGAGAATTGTATGGAGAGGTCTACTTTTTTCACGGCTTTTCCAACTTTGAAGTCAAAAAACACCAACTTAGAGGCTTCGCAGCATATATGTTCCATACACGGATTTGCTCAGAATTCGGAGTAGAACATTTCGTGTGTCTGTGTGTGTGTGTGTGTGTGTCTGTGTGTCTGTGTGTCCGTCCCCCCCTTATAACTTTTGATCCGCTCAATTTACAGAGCCTAAAATTTCAGAATATATAAACAGTTACAGGCCTACAAAACTTTTATACTCGAAATTTTGAATTTTTGTTTCAGTCAGGGGTTATCAACTTTTGAATTTTTATTTTATTTTTCCATATATCTCAGAAACCATAAACGCTAGAACGCTGAAAATTGGTAAAAACATAGACAAATACAAAATCTCAAATTAGTTTTTTCAAAAAAATTCCAGGGTTTCTCAAACATTTTTTATTAAGAAAAATATTTTTTTTATGATTAATTTATGAGTTTAACTGCCTATATTTCCAAAACTTTTACAATTATCGAAAAAAGCCGAAACACCCCAACTAGATAATTTAATTTTCTATAAAAAATATTAACATTGTAGTAGAAGATCTCAATTTTTTTTTAACAATTTTTTTAAAAATTGAATTTAGTGACGACATCGCTTCATACATTTTGTATGGCAGTCGCCTATACACAATATGTAAGAAGACTTAATAGTTTGATACTTCATCTCCAAACATACATACATACCATCATGCTATTTGCATATTCTGGGTAGGAAAAAAGGAACTTCCTCCAAACTATCCTATCTTGACATACATACCTACATAATATATGTTGTATAGAAAACAAAATATCTGAAAATATTCAATAATTTGTATTTATGGGTTTATAGTTTGGTACATATTCTTCAACTATACATACTATCGCTATCGACAGTTGGATCTCATGTGTTACATGCAACTAGTAAAATTATCCAACTGTCGATTTGTTCAGGAGAACTTTGTTCTCTTAACATATCGACAATGTATCAAGCCAGAATACGCGAGAATTGTATGGAGAGGTCTACTTTTTTCACGGCGTTTCCAACTTTGAAGTCAAAAAACACCAACTTAGAGGCTTCGCAGCATATATGTTCCATACACGGATTTACTCAGAATTCGGAGTAGAACATTTCGTGTGTCTGTGTGTGTGTGTGTGTCTGTGTGTCTGTGTGTCTGTGTGTCCGTCCCCCCCTTATAACTTTTGATCCGCTCAATTTACAGAGCCTAAAATTTCAGAATATATAAACAGTTACAGGCCTACAAAACTTTTATACTCGGAATTTTGAATTTTTGTTTCAGTCAGGGGTTATCAACTTTTGAATTTTTATTTTATTTTTCCATATATCTCAGAAACCATAAACGGTAGAACGCTGAAAATTGGTACAAACATAGACAAATACAAAATCTCAAATAAGTTTTTTCAAAAAAATTCCAGGTTTAATTTTCTATAAAAAATATTAACATTGTGTTAGCACATCTCAAACTTTTTTTAACAATTTTTATAAAAATTGAATTTAGTGACGACATTGCTTCATACAATTTGTATGTATGTCAGTCGCCTATACACAATATGTAAGAAGTTTTAATAGTTTGATAGGTACTTAATCTCCAAACATACATACAGAACCATCATGCTGTTTTCATATTCCGGGTAGGAAAACAGGACTGACCTCCATACTGTCCTATCTTGAAATACATACCAACATGTGTTAAAATTTTCAATAATTTGGATTTATGGGTTTATAGTTTGATTCTTATTCTTCAACTATACATACTATCGCTATCGACAGTTGGATCTCATGTGTTACATGCAACTAGTATAATATACGATGAAATAATGGTATATGTATTGGTAATACGTATTGAAAAAAAAAGGAAAAAAGTTAGGTTTCGACGACTGCAAATTTTTAGCGTGATGACGCTTGTATAAAGAAATAGTGAGATATCTCTTTTTAAAATTAGGTTACGATGATATTCGCTAACATTCAAAATTCAAATGCATTCACCATATTACAGCAAATTTATGACAGCCGCCACTACTCGGAGTCACAAATACATAAATAATAGAAAACGAGACACACTGTATCTTCTATCTTTTATATAGTATGCGCAAGAAAGAGACAGGAAACGCTCGGAACGTACTGCTTACAATTTGTATGGAATATTTGGGGTCTTTATACCTGCAACACCCGTAACTATACTACACTTAAAAAAACCGTTTTAAGATATAGCTGTTTCATGTATAACCAGTGGTCGGTCTAGGACACTTGGCTGTGGCCACTTGGCTGCGGGACACTTGGGTGCGGGACACTTGGCTGCGAGACACTTGGCTGCGGCGGACATTTAAATTGGCTGCGGGACACTTGGGTGCGACGCACACTTGGGTGCGAGCCCACTTGGTTGCGAGTCCATTTGGTCGCGACGGACACTTGGGTGTGAGCCCACTTGGTCGCGAATGCAAAAATATTTTTTTCTGCCTAGGGCTGAAGTTTTTCGTGCTGATTTTTGTAATGCTCTTTATCATATAAGTAGTTGATATACAAGTAGGTATATACAGACATTAAAAATATAAAAAAATATATTTATTTTATTTATTTATTTGATCTTCTTGAAATTATAATTAGTACACTGGCGGGCTTATTGCCTAGTGGCAATTTCTTCCAATTTCTACTTATGTTTGAAATTGTAAAGTAAAAACAAGGTTATTAAGCCAAATTATTTTTTACACTATAAAAATATGAGAATTTTTCATACACACTAGTTGCATGTAACACATGAGATCCAACTGTCGATAGCGATAGTATGTATAGTTGAAGAATAAGTAAGTACCAAACTATAAACCAATAAATCGAAATTATTGATTTTTTTAAGATATTTTGTTTTCTACACAAAACATGTAGGTATGTATGCCGACCGCCGTGGCACTGTTGGTAAGCCGTTCGGTTTCTGTGCGGGCGTCCTGGGTTCGATTCCCAGTAGAGGAGAAATATATTTAAATTCATTTCTCACGCAAATATTGCTTCTCTGGGCTGGAAACACTGGTTAGTTGGAAGAAATTGCCATACGGCAATAAACTCGCCACTTGCGCATGGTGCAAGGAAGTGTTTATTATTATTATGTATGTCAAGATAGGATAGTATGGAGGTTAGTCCTTTTTTCTACCCGGAATATGAAAACAGCATGATAGTATGTATGTATGTTTAGAGATTAAGTATCAAACTATTAAGTCTTCTTACATATTGTGTATAGGCGAAAAAACAAAAAATATAACGAATTAGAAAGATAACTTATCTAGTTAAACATCAATTCATACATACCATCACGCCGTATCCCTAATTTATGTGATCTAAACAGTTTTTACTCTCCACACTATGGAATAGTGGAGTCATGATTTCACAATTTTTAAGTGTAATTTTTTTCCATCAATTTCTCAACGAGTATCATGTAGAGAGTGCACACTGTGAGTTTCGTCGTGATGTGTTTGTATGTATGGCGTATGGCGTTCGGCGTAAGGAATTATTTTAATGTATCCTCTCTACAGCCCAAACTATAAGTCCGATCGACTTCATATTTACATCATATGTGTATAGTGGATAGATCTAGAGCTGATTAGTTTTCCATAGATATCCGTTAATTTCTTCTCTATGATTTCATCTGTCGAAATTTTCAAAATGCTCTCACGTTATGGAAATTCGAGTTTTTTGTAAACTGATAAAATTTTGATTAAACAAAAATAAACTCATTAAAAATGCGTTCAAGGGCTGTCAAAATTTAAAGAAAAAAATCTTTGGTTTGCCATATCGATGTGAAACAAATTTCATATTTGTATGAAAAATGTATATAACAGTAAAATAGTAAAATAACTTCTGTAAGGGAAAATTAAGTGATCAACTGGCACTTGTAATTGGCTGCCCAGTTTTGTAGTAGCTTGCCCTTATTTGATGGAACAACGATGTATAGTAACTTTTTAGCTGTAAGTGGTTCTTTAAATAAAAATAAATAAATAAATATAAAGAGCATTACAAAAATCAGTACGAAATATTTCATTCCTAAGCAGAAAAAAATATTTTTGATTTCGCGACCAAGTGGGCTCGCACCCAAGTGTCCGTCGCGACCAAATGGACTCGCAACCAAGTGGGCTCGCACCCAAGTGTCCCGCAGCCAAATGTCCCCCGCAGCCAAGTGTCTCGCAGCCAAGTGTCCCGCACCCAAGTGTCCCGCACCCAAGTGGCCGCAGTCAAGTGTCCCATTCCGACCAGTGGTTATATTATAACTATAACTACCGATTTAACAATTCTGTGAAAAAACCCGCCCTAAGAAGCTTGAACATGGATGAGATGATTCATGAATGTTGATGAGGCTATAAATTTGTGTCAAGATTGAAACCTTTATTTTGTGAGGTCATCATGCCCATTATTGTATTTTTAATTAGGTATTTCACATTTTTAACAACAAATCCTTAACGAGCATCATGTTGATAACACAAAATAGTATGAGTTTCATCTTGGTTATTTTGGGGTATTTTTTGCTTAATTTAAATAGTCGTAGCGCCTCAAATGGTAAGGTTGAATTTTTCGTTATGAGTTTCTAAAATATAAAATTGATTGTGTGTTTAATTTTCTCAAATTATCTTTGACCCAATATGCTAAATAAATAAATAGAAATTCAAAGTATTAAAACTATATTCTTAAACACACCATTATTACTATTATGATTATTAACAGTAAGATGGTTACATACATTAGAAAGAGTGATATAAACACATCCATATTGTATAAATGTTTGTATGTACAGATGTAAAAATGTATGTTTGCTTACAGTGCAGGTTTAATTATACATGAGAGAATATGTAAAATATGGCTGTTACCAGATATAATATTTAAGAACAGTAATCTAGGAAAGAATCTTAAAAACATACTGGATATTTACCATGGAACAATACATGAAAAAATGAGGTCTAAAATTGAAGCAATGATCGAAGATCGAAAACAAAATATGATCAATCAAGAGGATTTTTGTATGTACATTTCATAATATTATATTACTTAAGGCATAGAATTATAATGTACAGAAGCCGCGTGTAGTACAAATTTCGAATTCAAATGTATGCCAAGTTTTTTTTACATGTGTGTGTGAGGCGGTAGATCGGTTGGTCTACGTATTATGTAGGTGTAGGTATACTAGAAATTCGTCTGTTTCAGCGTAGTTTTAATTGGCATACATTCATTGCGCTGGCTAGGTATCTGTATCATATATAATCTAAGACTTAAGGTTAAATAATATATGAGCCAAGACACTTCCATATGACAAATCAAAGAAAAGAGTTCTTTTTTTCTTAAAGAGATAGAACTGTCAACCACTTTTCACTTATAAATAAAATTTAAGAAGATAAAAAGCAAACCAATAGACCATCCGACAGAACAGATCTGTGTAGACTTCCCTGTCCCAACATTTAGACAAATACTAGAAATTATTGCAACTAAATATGCACAGACAGAATAATTTTCTAGTGAACCATGCAAAACTAGAAGAAAATCCATACCAAATTATTAACATACCAAAGAAAAATACAACTGCAGCACAGAAATTACTGGCATATAGGGATATATTTTCAATAACCTGCCCACTTGCATTTGTGATGCAATAAAATCAAAGAAATAAAAGATCAGAACAAATTTACAATAGCTTTAAAAGGTCAAATTATTGGCAAAACATGATCCTTATAAGTTGATTTTTTCTTGTGTGAAGAAGAAATTAAATATGAAGTACATATTTGGTAATAACTACAAACATGAATTATTGCAGACATTAAAGACAAGACAAGTCATTGCAGAATTAATGTACCTTTATGACATAATAAACTCTAATATTTACTTTAGACAGACCTTCTGAAAATTATTAACTTCAATATACCAAACAAACGAACAAGGCACACCTCAACATTCTTTTTCGACAAAAAAAAAACACTAACGCTGCTCAGAATTCACCATTGTACTGATACCTTACCACATACAATAATTTGGAAAGGATCAGGTCCATGGACATATTCTGTATATCCAGGACCCTTTTCAGGAGCCACATCAGACACAAACAATTCATTGTTACCAGCAGTGAGTACTTGTAATATGAAATCAAAGGTGGGCTGATTGAATTACAATAATTAATTATGTTATTATTATTTCTTATATTGTTAAAAAAAAATTGTATGGTGCCCATTTATTAAATAAAAAAAAAATAATAGATATGAAATGTGTTAGTGCGATGTATCAACATAGTTCTTTTGATCTATTTTATTTAAAAATTGTAATATTGTGTTTTAATGACTTTATAAATAAATTAGTTTATACCTAGTACATGTAGTTATCGTCAAGCATCTAGAAATATCACATGGGTGCACATAATACAAATTTGGGCTTTTTGCACAGTTGGTTTGATCATGAGTGTGTGCAAACTGTCCCACTCCAGGAAAAAAAACAATTATAATTACTTACACAAATTTTAGGTATTTGCTTCTTAGATATTTTTTGTTTTAATTATAAATTAATCCTTTAACTAATATCTACTTGTACCTACTCATGATCTATAAATGTGGGCGCCCATTGCTATTGTAAAATTTTATATTTAAATTCATTAACACATTATTAATATTTTTAGCATTTGGTGATTTAGATAATGATCTTGTAAATGAAGAACGATCTAATGACGTAGCAAAGAAATCAAGTCTGTCCGTTTTGGTGGATGCTGCAGTTGCTGGAAATTTGACAGTACAAGAAGTTTTAAATGAATTTGATAACATCTTAGCTCCGGTAAGGAGTTGATTACTGCTTTATAAATGATTCTCAAATAAATACATTCATACAAAATTAAGGCAAAACGAAAAGTAACATTATAAGGAATATGTGGAGGCATGTCTATAAATCATCATTACTATGGTGTTTTTGTCTCAAGACATAGGTAGTTAGTTTGTTCATTATAAAATCTAGGTTAATGCTCATTTTGTTTCAGGGATTGGATACAATATACACCCAGATGAGTTCGTTTATTTTGATGATGGCTATAAATAAAGAATGTCAAAATAAGCTATGGCATGAGATCAAAGAAGTGTTCAAGGAAGATCTGGATGGAGACGTGGAAACATCACATTTTGCTCAGCTTCCATATTTGGATATGGTCATGAAAGAAGTAATGAGGCACTTTCCAACTGGACCAATTCAAATAAGACACTTGTATGAAGATTTTTATTTTAAACACAGTAAGTTTTGAAATGGAATTTACACATCTTTACGGTTCCCAGAATTTGTATTTTTTGTACTACACACTGAGAAAACTTTCTTTCTTTCCCCTTAGCGCTTTTGTCCCGTTTCTATCGGGGTACGCTTTGACCATGATCCTGGAATTGGCGAGTCTGGTTATTACATTGAAGCGACTGCCATCTGACACACTGAGAAAACTAACTTTAAATAAATAACTTTATATAGAAAACTAACTTTTAAACTAGAATATCATTCAAAAATATTTATTTGTGATATTTAAACGGTTTTCAGTTTTTTTTTTTTCATTTTTTGTCAGTGAAAAACAATAGGTTAAGGCTCGTAAAAGATGTTTCAAGCCAAAAAAAGTCACATTTAAAAAAAAACATCC
This sequence comes from Molanna angustata, assembly GCA_963576475.1. Taxonomy (NCBI): domain Eukaryota; kingdom Metazoa; phylum Arthropoda; class Insecta; order Trichoptera; family Molannidae; genus Molanna; species Molanna angustata. Next base: position 32,622,971 of record OY754974.1, on the reverse strand, counting down.
TTCATTGGAGTTTACAAGCATAACATCCAAGAGTATCGAACTTCTGGTTTTGTTAAGCTATGTAAGCTTCAAGTATGATTAATTTCACATTAACTAAGATTTTATAAAAAATATATGTATGAAATTTTACTTACAATAAAGATTTTAAATATATTACATAATATGTAATATATCCATGGAACATGGCTTATTTTCTCACATTTTTCAGTTATCGTTCTTTGTCATATAAATGTTATTAACAATTAGGTTGCATATTTATTTTGAATATTATATTTTCTTTTTATCAGGGGATATGTTGGTGCCAGCTAATACATGTTTATTCTTAGCCTCTTTTCTGTTGCATAAGAACCCTAAATACTGGAATGATCCCGACAGTTTTATGCCAGAAAGGTTTTCACCAGAGGAAACTGCCAAGAGACCATATTTTGCGTATGTTCCATACAGCGCAGGGCTTCGAAATTGTATAGGTACCTAATTATTTTTAAATTACTTCTTAACTTCTTCTGAGAAGTTTGTAGTTACTTCATTGAGTACTTTTTCTGAGAAGGTTTAGTGATGGGTTTTATTTTAAGTTCCCATTTATTCATCGTCATAAAAAGAATAGTGTCAAAAGATACAATTTGGATGAGTCAGAACTTTATGCAAGTGAGCTTTGTTGTTCGGTCATAATTTTATGACTGGAACTCTTCTTGTTCAGAAAGTGGAAGATAATTATATTATTGATTAACTTAAAAATAAATATTCCTTTTACAATTATTTAAAAGCTCATTTGGCCTCTTATTTAATAGTATTTACATTCTTAGATAAATTTATTTAGTTTAGTAATAAATAAATAATAAACACTTCCTCGTATCTTGCACATTTAATACTGATTAAAATGCTCTTTTACAGCTCAAAAATTTGGAAATGACTCTCTTAAAACAGCCGCTGTACACTTGATTAGAAATTATGAATTTCATTCTGATTTGAAAATGAAGGACGTCATTTTTAAGTCCGACATATCTATGAGAAGTGGAACTGGATATTATGCTAAAATAAGTCGCCGAGATAGAAATTCATGAGATTTCAGGCTTAAAATTTAAAATAATATGAAATATATGTTACCTTCTTAGTGTTTCCTACTCAATAGTAGGCACTAGGCACATGATTACCTGATTTTCTCACGAAAATAAATCATCTTTATTGGAAAATAATAAATATACTGTGTACCTAAATTTACTGTGTTCTTATTTAAAAAGTATTGTGGCCAATTCTAAGCTTTATTCCATATAATAAAATAAATACACCTGCCATTTTTTTCAAAATGGCAGTTGTATTTATTAAAAAAAAATTCATGTAAAAAATACATAAATTTAATCTAAATAAATAATACGAAGACGGGTTATGACACCAGCTCTCTCTCTGCGGTAGCAGAGAGGGCCGTCAGTCCTCTGGACGCAGGGCGTCCTAGTTATGTGAAGTGTGACCAGCTTCGGTCTTGGATCGAGAGAGAATTGAAGGCACTCACCCCAAGAACGCGGTCCTTTCCTCTTCGACCGTCTGCTGAGGGAGACGCTCAGCAGATCACCCCGTCGTAGACCAGCAGGAAGCTACAGGTGGGTGACGTCCTCAGGTATAGGTCCTCGATCCAGAACAAGAGAAAAAAAGAGAACAGAAAAGCGATTGCAGACGAGAAATTCTGGGTCAAGGGCGCGACAGGCTATGGTAATCCTCCCCTCCACACGGTTACAAAAGAGGGGCCCTGGCTTGCGCGAGGGCAGACACTTCCCAGGCCGTTGGCGCCTCGAGTCAGTTATAAGATAAAGTCAGGTGTAAAAAAAAAAAAAATGCAAGTTACGAGGCGCACTACGGCCTGAGAAGCTGCTTCTATCCTTCGGCTGCAGTCTGAAGAGGCCTCTACAGTTACAAAGTGCCGCCAAAAGATTTACAAAAAAATTTACCGCGTGGCGGAGGTACCTTAAGTGTTCAATTTTTTTGGGGCAGTTGCACCTCTGTTGCGTCAGGGCCTGTTGGGATTCTCTGGCGGAATCCCAAGGGTTCTTCAGTTATCAAGTTGGTTTGTTTTTTTGTGTGCCGGAGAGTGTCCGGCAGTCTTGGATTAAAAGTCAGCTGACCAGCTGTCGGTAGCTGACAGAATTCTCTTTTTTGAAAAAAGTCCAAAATCATTAATAAAAAAAATTGCCATGTAAAAAAAATTTAAATAAAATTCCCCAGAATTCCGCTGACGGTCGGGGTAGGTTCCGCGGAGAAATTTAGCCACAACCTACTCGAATAGGACGGTGGATCTCTCTCGCGGACATGGGGCCGAGGCGGGCCGGTATCAATCGCCCCACCCTTTTCGAGAGAAATCCAGCGTCCTGTCATTCGTCCATTCCTCCCGAAAGCGGCTCGGCAAACGCGGGGCCCTATGGCGATGACGATAGACGGCGGCCGAGGTCGAAGGTTGAGAACCCGTACCAGAATGGTCGGCCATTCCTGCCAGTGGATCGTCGGAGCTTCCCGATGTTACGTGACCGGAGCATTCGGATAAGTCCGATAAGGCAGCCCCTGGTGTTAGCGTTGGTGCCTCTAGGATGGCCCGCTCATGCACTTCCTGCGGACTAGTCACGGTGGCGGTCATCGCATGTCTCAGATACTGGAGGGTGTTCGCACCAACAGTGCACTTCTCGGGGGCGCAGCGCAGGCCATACAACGCCAGGCGCTCCAGCACCAGCCGAAGGTGACGGCAGCGCTCCTCCCGCGTCCCCGAGGAGACGATGATGTTGTCCAAGTAGACCATGCAGAATTCGTGAACGAATCCTGCTGTCACTTGCATCATCGTCCTCCGGAAACAGGACGGCACACCAGCCAAGCCAAAAGGCATCACCCCCAACCGGTAGCGGGCCCCGTCCGGCGCTGCAATAGCCGTGAGCGGTCGAGATTCTGGATCCTCCCGAAGGTCCTCCAACACTTCTCGTATCTTCCCCTGTGCAGGAGCTGGAACACCCTCACATAGTGGCAAGGTCGCGGTTTCTGGGGGTGAATATGCCCGATGGGGGGTCAAATGTATTGTGATTCGCTCCCTCTTCCCGAAGTTGACGCAGCCCCGGCGGAAGTCAACGCAGACCTCCTCTTCCAGGAGCCAAGGTTGCCCGAGAATAGCTTCCTCGCGCAGGCCGTCCGCGACGAGAAAGGTCGATGCCGTTCGGACGCCCTTTGTTGACCACTCCAGGGTCGCCTCCCCTCGTACCTCCATTGTCATGTTGGAGTGGGCCAGCTTCAATGACGGAAGACCAGTCACGGGGACAACAGCTTCCGAAGGAACCAATGCTCCTCTTACAAGGTTGTGAGAGGCGGCAGTATCAATCAGTGCTTGACATTCCTGCCCCCTCAGCTCAATTTTGATCCGGGGTAAATTTGAGTGATGGGTGACAACGTAGCACTCAGCCTCTCCGGTCTGGAGAATTGGAGCGTCAGCTGGCCGATCGCTTCGGCGCGTTGTCAAGTCCGGGTCCGGGCGCGTGATGGCCCCAGGGCGATCGGATGCCCTCTCTGTTCCCAGTTGCTCCGGTCGTACGGGGGCTGCCGTTCTCCGACCGGACGCTGCGCGTGCCTTAGAGCGCGCCGTCTCCTCTTCCAATCTCCTCAGCACTGGGCACTGACCAACGGGGTGCATGTCCCCGCAGAACCGACACTCCCTCGGAGGACGATTCTCCGGTCCCGCGCGGGGTCGTTCCGGGTTAGCCGGAGTGCGCCAAGACCGCGGTGGCTCATCATCCACGCGACGACCCCGCGGGTGCTCCTGACGCCAACATTCTTGGCTTGGCCGCGAGTCACGATACCTAGGTGGGGACCGGTAGTCATCCGCGCCCGGTCGTCTTCCTGACACTTCGCAAATTGGCTGCGTGTCGCGTAGGTCCAACTCAAATGGGCGCGAGCCCATCCGCTCGGCCTTCCCCAAGAGTCGTTCATAAGGTGCGCCAGCCATGGCCCATATTTCAAATATCTCTCGATTTCGAGGCGTCATCAACTCTACGATCCGCTCGACTAACCCCTCGTCCATCTCCTCTCCGGGGTAGAGTCGGCGGAATATGTCCTGCTTCTGCACGAGATACAGCAGGGCGCTTTGTCCTTCAGATTGTGTGCCGGCATGCAGGTGGGCTAGAAGGGCCGAGCGGACAGACTCGGTCCCGAAGCTCCGGCGCAGGAGGCTCTTGAACCGGTCCCAGGTCCACAGGCCCTGCTGGTACTGTGACCACCAGGTTCGTGCTCGCCCCCGCAGTTGCTGTGCCGCCTTCTGGCACTTTAAGGTTTCGCTCTCTTCACCATGGGCGAAGTGGCGGTCGCATGCTGCTAGAAACTGTTCGGGGTCTTCGGCCAAGTTCCCCGAGAATGTCTCCTCAAGTTTAGTGTTGCCTGATGGCACGTAGATTCTATAGTTGGGCGCCAGAAGCTGTTTTTCCACGGCTTCACGTGGTGAAAAATGTGCAGTGTCGGCGCGGGGCCCATGTGGACTATGCACTACGTGGGACGCGCGATCCCTGTTAAATGGCGTACCGCCGCCGTACTCCGCGTCGTTCTGACCGTACTGCGGGGGAGAGACGGCACGAGAGCCGCTCCCGGGAGGAGAACGCGCGGTGGCAAATGTACCCGAAACCGCCGGTAAACCCCCCCTTCCGCGAGTCTGCATCGCTCCGTCCGCGACCGGACCGTGAGCGCCTCCAAGTTCCTCCCGATCCAAACACACACACCCCGAATCGAGCTCCCCCAAGATGAGCAAGGTGCGCGGTTACGAAAGGAATTTAGTTACATATGGTACATCAGAATAAAAAAATAAAAAAAAAAAATCCTAAAAGTAGGTGTCGCATGGACAAAACAATTTAAAAACAAGTAAAAAATTTGAGCAGGATAAAAATTATTTGCATAAAAAAATCTCGCAATAGCGCGTCAAATATATAAAATTTAAAAAATACAATAATATCCAAATATAACAGAAATGCTCAAATATACAAGTTGAATTAAAATACAAAATATAATTGTCGATGAAATAAAATTTAAACACATAATAATTATCGTCGATGAAATAAAATTGTTATTATTGTTTTAAAAAAATATAGTATTCTTAAGTCGCAAATTTATCTTTCCTATTTTGTTTGTATATACAAATAAACAAATAAATATATGTATTTTTTTTGTTTTCTTTCGTTTATTATCCCGGCCGTAAACAATTGTAATTTATTACCATATATTGTAGTCTCTGGTAAGTAAAATCTCCTACAGAATATATATCTTTATTCTATGATCTTCTATGGCTTACTCAATTGTCAAACATCAAAGTTTCACAATATATTATATTAATTTTATTTCGGAGACTTTGTTAACTGTGGTATGATTAAAATCTAGCAATTATCGATTTCAGATTAAGCTTGTTAAATTCTGGGTTTATTCATTGCCAGGTATTCTGGGTTTATTCATGTCTACGATACAATGAAATGTCAATTTAACATGGAAACCAACCCAGCTGGTTGTCAAGTTCACACAGGACATATTATATTCGTTTGTGATAACACAATTTTGACAATTGTCTAGACACAAACACACCTTTGAGAACACAATTCTGGTTTCCCTTTTTTCTTGTACACTTAGTTTACAATTAAAAGCTCAATTAAGATACCCATTGTTAAAAATTTATACAGTAGTAAAACTTTTATTTTATATGATAGTAACATAGAGACCATGCAAGAATTAAAGTTATGAAATCATGCTATGTATTGTCTTATAACAATAATAAACACTTTTAAAATACAGTTCTTGTTTTATTTATATACTGTTGGTTCTACAAGCTTAATAAGATAAAATAGCACCTATAAAACATACGTTCTCGCAATACTATCAGTTCAAAACTAGGATATATACTGATATATACTATGTTATCACTGTATTGCCTCAGAACAGACTTGTCTAGTGAGGCAGTAAATTTCCAAAAAGGCACAATGGTACATTATGCTTATAAGTCTTTTTCAAAATATATCTTTGCCGGCTTGAGAGAGATCGATCTCAGGGTGCGTGTAGTTCGTTTGAACACGCTCGTTCAAAAGGCCACTAAGTTGGGCGACAATCTGACACCAGCTCTCTCTCTGCGGTAGCAGAGAGGGCCGTCAGTCCTCTGGACGCAGGGCGTCCTAGTTATGTGAAGTGTGACCAGCTTCGGTCTTGGATCGAGAGAGAATTGAAGGCACTCACCCCAAGAACGCGGTCCTTTCCTCTTCGACCGTCTGCTGAGGGAGACGCTCAGCAGATCACCCCGTCGTAGACCAGCAGGAAGCTACAGGTGGGTGACGTCCTCAGGTATAGGTCCTCGATCCAGAACAAGAGAAAAAAAGAGAACAGAAAAGCGATTGCAGACGAGAAATTCTGGGTCAAGGGCGCGACAGGCTATGGTAATCCTCCCCTCCACACGGTTACAAAAGAGGGGCCCTGGCTTGCGCGAGGGCAGACACTTCCCAGGCCGTTGGCGCCTCGAGTCAGTTATAAGATAAAGTCAGGTGTAAAAAAAAAAAAAATGCAAGCTACGAGGCGCACTACGGCCTGAGAAGCTGCTTCTATCCTTCGGCTGCAGTCTGAAGAGGCCTCTACAGTTACAAAGTGCCGCCAAAAGATTTACAAAAAAATTTACCGCGTGGCGGAGGTACCTTAAGTGTTCAATTTTTTTGGGGCAGTTGCACCTCTGTTGCGTCAGGGCCTGTTGGGATTCTCTGGCGGAATCCCAAGGGTTCTTCAGTTATCAAGTTGGTTTGTTTTTTTGTGTGCCGGAGAGTGTCCGGCAGTCTTGGATTAAAAGTCAGCTGACCAGCTGTCGGTAGCTGACAGAATTCTCTTTTTTGAAAAAAGTCCAAAATCATTAATAAAAAAAATTGCCATGTAAAAAAAATTTAAATAAAATTCCCCAGAATTCCGCTGACGGTCGGGGTAGGTTCCGCGGAGAAATTTAGCCACAACCTACTCGAATAGGACGGTGGATCTCTCTCGCGGACATGGGGCCGAGGCGGGCCGGTATCAGTTAGTTACACCATTTATAACTAAAGAACGGCTAGACCAATTGTAATGATTTCTTATTTGTTGGATTCATCGCCGCCTCGAATAGCAGAATCTTCTATATATTAATACGTGAAGTGAAAACGTTAAGTACAATTTCCGGATAAATGGGCGCACGGATGAGTTTGAGATTTGGCATACTTAGTTAATATGGAGGAGGACTGCAGAAAAATAATATTAATACATATTATGCGTTATAAATAAATTAAATCAAATAAAAAATATTTCACATCAAACCATTCATTGTGTACCATAGAACGGTGAAGAGGGGGGAAACGTTATTTTAATATACCCACTTAGTATGAGAAATATTCCGATAACACACAGTAGGTAGGTAGGAAATATTCATTCTTTTTATTCCATGTTCTGTGGTCACATTTAAATGTCATTGTGGTATTTACGGCGCATGCGCAGTTGTTTAAATTCAAATATAAGAACATTTTCAAGGAAAATACATATTTGTATACCTACCTACTGTGAAACATTATAAATGGTAGGTACTTACACAATAATTTCATTTATAAAATTGACTTGCAATACATGAAGAGAAAACTGTGTTCCTTGATGAAAACATGATATCTATATTCTCCTAAACCGTTCATCTGATTGCTATGAAACTTTGGTGAATTGTCGAGAGTATACCACGGATGGTTTCTGGATCAAAAAAATGTTTTTCTTCATCGGGTATTAGGTCATTTTACCAATGAAGGTGGATTATCCTGGGAGAAGGTTCAATTTTCTTACCATCTCTTCACAGGTTTCTGGATTTATCTTCTTCTTCTTCGTTATATTTTATTAACTTACTGAAGGGACGGGTGGTACCGAAGGGACGGGAGGTACCGAAGGGACGGGAGGTACCGAAGGGACGGGAGGTACCGAAGGGACGGGAGGTACCGAAGGGACGGGAGGTACCGAAGGGACGGGAGGTACCGAAGGGACGGGAGGTACCGAAGGGACGGGAGGTACCGAAGGGACGGGAGGTACCGAAGGGACGGGAGGTACCGAAGGGACGGGAGGTACCGAAGGGACGGGAGGTACCGAAGGGACGGGAGGTACCGAAGGGACGGGAGGTACCGAAGGGACGGGAGGTACCGAAGGGACGGGAGGTACCGAAGGGACGGGAGGTACCGAAGGGACGGGAGGTACCGAAGGGACGGGAGGTACCGAAGGGACGGGAGGTACCGAAGGGACGGGAGGTACCGAAGGGACGGGAGGTACCGAAGGGACGGGAGGTACCGAAGGGACGGGAGGTACCGAAGGGACGGGAGGTACCGAAGGGACGGGAGGTACCGAAGGGACGGGAGGTACCGAAGGGACGGGAGGTACCGAAGGGACGGGAGGTACCGAAGGGACGGGAGGTACCGAAGGGACGGGAGGTACCGAAGGGACGGGAGGTACCGAAGGGACGGGAGGTACCGAAGGGACGGGAGGTACCGAAGGGACGGGAGGTACCGAAGGGACGGGAGGTACCGAAGGGACGGGAGGTACCGAAGGGACGGGAGGTACCGAAGGGACGGGAGGTACCGAAGGGACGGGAGGTACCGAAGGGACGGGAGGTATTGAAGGGACGGGAGGTACCGAAGGGACGGGAGGTACCGAAGGGACGGGAGGTACCGAAGGGACGGGAGGTACCGAAGGGACGGGAGGTACCGAAGGGACGGGAGGTACCGAAGGGACGGGAGGTACCGAAGGGACGGGAGGTACCGAAGGGACGGGAGGTACCGAAGGGACGGGAGGTACCGAAGGGACGGGAGGTACCGAAGGGACGGGAGGTACCGAAGGGACGGGAGGTACCGAAGGGACGGGAGGTACCGAAGGGACGGGAAGGGAGGTACTGAAGTGACGTTAGGTACTGAAGTGACGTGAGGTACTGAAGGGACGGGAGGTACTGAAGGGACGGGAGGTCTGAAGGGACGGAAGGCACTAAAGGGACGGGTGGTACTGAAGGGACGGGTGGTACTGAAGGGTATGAAGGGACGGGAGGTACTGAAGGGTCTGAAGTAACGGGTGGTAATGATCATGGACCATATTGACCATGGACTGTCGATTCATTCATGAGAATTCAATTCTCTGAATGAATCGACATTATTCAAACTGTCGATTCGTTCATGAGAATTCAATTCTCTGAATGAATCGACATTATCCAACTGTCGATTCGTTCATGAGAATACAATTCTCTTAATGAATCGACATTATTAAGCCAAGATGCGTGTACGAAGGAAAATTTTGTATGGTGTAGTGGACTTTTTGCATGGTAATAACACGAACTAGAGGCCTCGCAGCATATATGTTCACATACATGGATTTACTCAGAATTCGGAGTAGAACATTTTATGTCAGTTTTGTGTGTGTCTGTCTGTCCCCCCCCCCCCTTATAACTTTTGATCCGCTCAATTTACAGAGCCCAAAATTTCAGAATATATAAACAGTGTTATCCAGGATAGCCTAATTTGTACACCAGTTTTTGTTTTTGACACATCATGTACAGACAGTTTATTTAGTAATCACACCGATTTAGTTATTTTATTTTAATATTTTAGTTACTTTCTTTAATATATAATGCAACTGGCTCACGCCAGTCGCAATTATAACTTTAGACAAACCTAACCAACCTATTTTTACCAAACTTTTGTATGTTAGGTATAAAAAATCGGTGTACATCCTAGGATATCCTGTTATGCCCGAAAAAAATAATGCCGAAAAACAATGATTTTTATTTTGTTCCACGGCAACATTTCGGAAAACAGCTAGCGCTCGTTGCGGACGAGTAACGAGACTTGCAGCTAGTAGCTAGCACGCGCTATGGCACGCGCTCTCTTGGCATTCGACGCTGGTGGAGGACGGACGGTTTGGTGTGACGCCGTCATCGGTCGACACGTGCTCCCGATGGCGGCCATATTTTAGACGGCGCAGGAGGTCTGCTTGACAGGACACGTCACGCGCATGGACGCTGATGGTGTCCCAGAACCAAGATGAGGGCATCAACAGGACAGGATGTTGGAGGCAGAGCGCAGTGTGGGGCCACCGCGTAGGGAACGCGGCGGCTCGCAGATTGGACCACGAGGGGCAATCCGTGTCGTCTGGGGCGTTGGTTCGCCTCCAGTGAGGCCCCAGCTGGTATGCCACCTCTGTCGAGATGCGCCGTCATAGCGTGCCGTGGGGCACAGAGCCAGCCATGGGTGACGGTCTGGAGGAGGAGATCAGGAGGAGAAGAAGAAACCACGCCGGACACGAGGAAGACCTGCTAGCCTGACGCAGAGGCTGGGCCCCACCGAACTACAGTCACCACGTGGAAGACAGTGACATGCCTGGAGGAAGGATGTCGCTGTACCCTGGGGCGGTATATTCTGGTCGGCGTCTTTTCGTGTGTTTGACAGTTCGTTTCGGTAGATGCCACGTGTTTCTGTTTTATTTGTTGTCTGTTGTTTTTAGTTAATTACTTTTTTGCCATGGACCATTTGTGAATATTATAAATAAAAAAGCGCCGTACTAAAACAATTTTTAAGTGTCGCCATCATTTGTCTCTCCTTTTCTTCCCCACACCTTAGCTTGATGTTTCCTCGTGGTAGACGAGAGGTCTCATCAACTGTTAGGCAGTACCACAGATAATAATAGAGGGTAAACTTAGATAATATAGAAGTAAACTGGCAGTACGAAGATCGCGTAGACAAATAACAGTGCAACCTTGACGAGCGGCTAAATGTTGCGCATACCCCCCACTCTACCGCTATAGTGTTGCCATAATTTTATTTAAATAAATGCCATGTAATAATAATAATTTTATTTTAAATAAAATTCATGTTATACCTATGGCAAGGAAATATTTAGCCTTGAAAAATTGTCAAATCAGAATCAGAAATGACAGAAATTGAAGTTATAAGTTATAGTTATACTCGTTATACTCTACTACTCTAGTTTCTACTGAAATACTCTAGTTTTGATTAAAATGTATGGGAAAATTGGCAAAAAATATGGAATTCTGTTTTCGGTCGGAATATGTTCGGTTAGGCTCTGACTTGAATATTATGTTTGTAAATGGATGAATATCACGGCCGCAAAAACCGAGCAGACCCGAAATTTGGCGGGGAAACGCAAAATCGCCAAATTCTTTATAACCACATACCTAAGTATTTTTGGTTGGACTGCTTGCTAGTTTTTATGTCAAATCGGCCGACACCAAATTGTTGTAATATGCTCACTTGCATCTTCATACTGATTAAGAGCCCGACCAAACTATCAACCAACTAATAAGTCTGTAGTGTGCGAGTGCCCTAAACTAAATTTGTAATTATTGTATGTACTGACATGATATCAAGAATATTCAATAATGTCTTCAATGTGTTTGTAACAGTCCCTTTGTGATAGAACTCCATAATTACATAAAATTATGATTAAAAATATTAAATAGTATTTTGTTCAATTAAATTTAACCTGCAAATGCGACTCCCATTCACTGGTATCGCTCAATGACAAGCATCGAACACCATTCTGACGATGCACGTCACAGAGCAATATCGGTGAATAGGAGTCGCGTTTGCGGACTAAATTTAATATAACAATCACAGAGTAACAACTCCCTAAAGGAGTTGGACAGTCAACAAAGCGGCTCACTACGACCGATGCTTTGGTGTGAGCAGTCCAATTAAATGGAATGCACTGCCTCCGGATGTTCACAGTGTTCAAAGTATGTAAGAGCACGTTCACCAAAGGACTGAAAACAGCTTTGTTTATTTATGAAACATATTTATGTCTCCTCCGTATTCATGAAACTTGTCACACATATTTTATTATAATCATTACAGACACAGTATGACGTACAGATCTTGCTCATACAAATTAATACATTTCGGTAATTATTCTCACATCAAATAAATAATTATACCCATTTACCTACAAAATAAATTGAAAATCCTGCAATTGATAGTAATAATTTATTGTACTATAGTGGACCATAAAATACTTTTCTACTTTGACAGCTGTTGTACATTTGACAGTTCCATATATCATTGCCACAGGTATAACAAGAATTTTATTTTAAGTAAAACTATTTATTATAGAATGGCAACATTACTAGTAGCGGCAGAGTGGGGGGTATGCGCAACATTTAGCCGCTCGTGCAACCTTGTTGTATCACGTGACTTTTTTTTCTTGCGGCTCTCACGGAAATAATAAAACCTTATTTTTACAAGTAGCAACACCCAAATGTATGTGTAATCATGTAATGTCAAAAATGTGTACATAACCTCTTTTGAAAATACAATACATTTATTTCATTCGACGAACTCTATTTTTATTTTCTTGAGTCTAAAAGCGAAAAAAATAAAATGGTTGCCCCAAAAACTAAGATGTTAACTGCAAGATTTCTAAGGTTTCCATTATTATTCGGTGGATTCTTCGGTGTTGCAGCGATTACTTTTATTTATCGGTAAAAATGATATCTATCAGATGTTGTGATTTAGTGTGAAAGAAAATTGATTCCACAAGATTTAGACATTACATATTCATAAAATCTATATTTATGCAATTGACAATAAAATTTATCTAAGTTTAGTTTGTCGATCGACAATTCTTGATAGAACTCCATTGTACGTTAATATGTTATAAAAATACGTTATAGTTCTATTGTTTTTATTAGATTATTGACGCGTTTCGTGCAAAGCACATCGTCAGAATAATGCTCTACAAGACTGAGACTAGTGGTTATATACAAAATTACATGACAGGTGTATAAAAATGTTGGTTTTTGAACGGTTGAAAAGAAGTTATATAATGCAAATGAATCTATACAAATCTACGTTTTAATACAGTGAAAGTAGTTGGGTCACTGATTGTAGTCCCCTGTGTCCATTAGGTCTGTAACAAAAGAAAACGACAGCAGTAAAATTCGAAAGGTAAATAATATTGTATTTATTGGTCTATTGTTATCTTTTAAGTGTGGTTAGCGATGGGTAGCCCAATTTCTCCCTTACTAGCAGACTTTTTTATGAATCATTTAGAATCCAAAATTAAGAACATTCAAGGTTTTAAAAATTTATTGTTTTACTACAGATATGTTGATGATATAATTGGATTATGGACGGGAACCTTACGACAGTTAAATACGTTTTTAAATGCATTAAATTCAATAAATGCGAATATTCAATTCACAATGGAAATAGGAGGTAATTCTTTAAATTTTTTAGATCTCAACATAGAAATATCAGAAAATAAACTTAGTTTTAGTATATACAGAAAACCTACATTCAGTGATAATATTATTCACAGTAAATCCCGCCATCATATGTCACATAAATTATCCACTTTTCACTCACTAATTCACAGATTATTACATGTACCACAGAGTCAAAATAAATATTTAGATGAATTAAAAACAATAAAAACGTTAGCATATAATAATGGTTACAATGAAAACTTAATAGACAATCTGATATTTAAAAAGAAAAAGAAGTTATTGTTAAAAAATATTGCATCAGGTCTAACAAATTTAAATGAAAAATCTAATAAATGGGTCAAACTATCCTACGTCGGAGATGTCACAACAAATATTAGTAGAGTCATCAAAAAAACTGGCAAAAATATTGCATTTTCTAATCCAAATACATTAGGTAAATTGTTAGTAAATAATAAAGACAAGGTTGAACAGTTGGATAACAGCGGAATTTATGAACTAAATTGTAACTCATGTACGGGAACATATATTGGACAAACAGGCCGTGCCTTTAAAACAAGAATTAAAGAACACATGGCATGCATTAGATTAAAGAAAGACACCTCAAATTTTGCAGAACATATAAACGAAAACAACCACCAATTTAATAGTGACCATAATATAAATATAATACATCGGGGAATAAAAGGGAGAAAACTTGACCGACTAGAAATATTAGAAATAAACAGAGTAAAAAAGGATCCACAAAAATTACTCATCAATAAACAAATTGATCATATATATTCACCATTATTGAAACCAATGGGTTAGACAGACATATACCTTCCTTTGTTGTTAAATGCATTAAGATTAAAATTAAACAGTTCATAATTTTAACTACCAAATAGCTATGAAATACATTGGTTTTAACCACACTTAAAAGATAACAATAGACCAATAAATACAATATTATTTACCTTTCGAATTTTACTGCTGTCGTTTTCTTTTGTTACAGACCTAATGGACACAGGGGACTACAACCAGTGACCCAACTACTTTCACTGTATTAAAACGTAGATTTGTATACATTCATTTGCATTATATAACTTCTTTTCAACCGTTCAAAAACCAACATTTTTATACACCTGTCATATAATTTTGTATATAACCACTAGTCTCAGTCTTGTAGAGCATTATTCTGACGATGTGCTTTGCACGAAACGCGTCAATAATCTAATAAAAACAATAGAACTATAGCCAAGTATTTTTATATTTTTTTATAACATATTAATAAAATTTATCTTTTAACGCCCAACTTATCTCACCATATTATTTTATATAACAAATAGTATAAACGGAAAATTTAACAAAAATTGTTAATTAATGTATTTAATATATTGTGTGTATTATTAATATATTGTTAATTACATCGGATCCAGAGAAAAATTGTTTATGTTTACTATGGTGAATACTCTAATCATAGAATTATAATGAACAGCAACCGCGTGTAGTACAAATTTCGAATTCAAATGTATGGCAAGTTTTTTTTACATGTGTGTGAGGCGGTAGATCGGTTGGTCTACGTATTATGTAGGTGTGCGTATCGGTAGGTGTACGTATACTAGAAATTCGTCTGTTTCAGCGTAGTTTTAGTTGGCATACTTTCATTCGCTGACTAGGTATCTGTATCATATATAGGGTTGCCAGACACCTTTATTTTAAAGGACGTCCTTTATTTCAGACCCAAAAATTGATCTTGTCCTTTAATTTGAAATTTCAATAAAGGACAATACCTTGTCCTTTAATTTGCAAACAATTTTATAATTTCATTATAGAAAACGAAGAAGCTCTTAGAGCAGCCAAAAGTAATACCAAGTATACTATTAAATGAAAAAAGACTAAATAAGGTCGTACTACTTACATGGCTTCGATTAACTTCGTCAAACTACGTTACATTGCGTATTAATATTGTTTTTTTTATTAATAAATGTCACTACTGATACCATAATAGCATTATATTTTAAAAAATACTGATATTTTTTATTTTCATCCTATGTCCTTTATTTAATCGTATCAAATCCTCTAATACATAAAATGGGAGCTGGCAACCCTAGTCATGTATAATCTAAGACTCTAATTTTGAGGAAGATATTTCGTTCTACTAGCTGCATGAAACACATGAGATCCAACTGTCGATAGCATGTATAGTTGAAGAATAAGTACCAAACTATAATCCCATAAATACAAATTATTTAATATTTTAAGATATTTGATTTTCTATACAACACATGTACCTACATATGTATGTATGTCAAGATAGGATAGAATGGAGGTCAGTCCTTTGATCCTACCCAGAATATGAAAACAGAATGATGGTATGTATGTATGTTTGGAGATTAGTATCAAACAATTAAGTCTTCTTAGATATTGTGAGTAGGCGATTGCCATATGAATTGTATGAAGCAATGTCGTCACTAAATTCAATTTTTATAAAAATTATTAAAAAAAATTTGTGATGTGCTAATACAATGTTAATATTTTTTATATAAAATAAAAATGTCTAGTTGGGGTGTTTCGGCTTTTTTTGATATTTTTGAAAAATTTGGAAATATAGGCAGTTAAACTCATAAATTTATCATAAAAAAAATATTTTTCTTAATAAAAAATGTTTGAGAAACCCTGGATTTTTTTTAAAAAAACTAATTTGAGATTTTGTATTTGTCTATGTTTATAACAAATTTCAGCGTTCTAGCTTTTATGGTTTCTGAGATATATGGAAATATAAACCAAAATTTCAAAAGTTGATAACCCCTGACTGAAACAAAAATTCATACTTCTGAGTATAAAAGTTTTGTAGGCCTATAACTGTTTATATATTCTGAAAATTTGGGCTCTGTTAATTGAGCGGATCAAAAGTTATAAGGGACACACACACACAGACACACAAAACTCACATAAAATGTTCTACTCCGAATTCTGAGTAAATCCATGTATGGGAACATATATGCTGCGAGGCCTCTAGTTCGTGTTATTAGCATGCAAAAAGTCCACTACACCATACAAAATTTCCTTCGTACACGCATCTTGGCTTAATAATGTCGATTCATTAAGAGAATTGAATTCTCATGAACGAATCGACAGTTGGATAAAGAATTATTATGTATCATGAACAACTATTATCACACTTTCAATTTACCTACAAATCTACTGTAAACATTCCATGGTATTAATTATTGGTGTGAAAATTCTCAAAAATATCCAAATGCTGAACTTACCATATTGATTCCCCTACATTGTTTAAATCAGTATGAATTTTTCAGAATTGACTAAAAATCACTTTTATTTCTCCTTTTCCTTTCCTTCATACCTGTGTTGGTTATTCAATTATAATTTTTGTTTTTTTAAGTTGCCAAAATACCTCCACTTGGATAACAGGAAATTGGTAATCTTAAAATATTATTTACACAAATAATACACTTATAATGAAGAACATTAATTACATTTGTCGAAAAAAAATATTCTTAGTGGAACTCCATTATAACATAGAAATAATAACTCTGACGATGGTCTCCAACAGACCGATGCTGATCAGTTCCTATTAAAATATATTATATCTGAAACCAAATGCTTAAATTTCTATGTTGAGAATTTTTTCATAGACCTCCAACGCAATGATTTAACTTTTGTACCAAGTAACAAACTTACATGTTGATCTTAATAAGTGTAAATTATTTTACCTTTTTTTTATTTTCTATTAACTTGTTGATTGCAGGAAGTCATTTTTTGGAGATTTAAATGAACAAAGTAAAATATTCTACCAAAGTGAAGATATACTCGGTAAAAAATTGCTTTTACAAGAAATAATGGAAAGGAACCAAAAATAAAATATTAATGTATTATACCTATTCTGTAAAGATTTATTTTTAAAAATTAAAATGTTAAAAATTAATAAAAAAATATCATTCATTTAGTTAAGTTTATGTCGTGTTTTATTTCAAAACATATCCCCAACAGAATCTTCTAAAAATTTTTTATATATGGACATGAACTTGGCAACAAACGCTTCCAAATGGAAGATCTGCTTGCTACCCTGACGCATTCGATGTTCGTAAAACGCTGCAAAACTGGCCACTTGACTCTTCATTTGCATGTCACAATTCATTACGAGCTCCTTCAACAATCCCCGGAATATCATGTCGGCTGGGATGCCATGGACCAATAACTCGTATAGTTTAGTTCTCACCTCTCCTAACTTCTTCGGGGACTGTTCCAAGAGGATCATTTTAGCCGTTTCCCGGATAAAAACCTGCCAATCGGGCTCAGAAACTGTTTGATTGGCTGTAAAAGGATACTGTTGGACTTTACAGGCTTCACACATTAGTAACGCACGTCTCAAATTTCTGGAAGAACACTGTGAAATCCTAGTTGCTAGATCTGAAGGTAAACTGAGACCTTCTTTTTTACATGTATTCTGTAATATAGTTACTATTTCTTGTTCCGTGGGTGCTGGAACACGAATCCCCAAACACCTGGATCTTATAGCAGGAATTACTCTGGAAGTGGAGTTTGCGCACAATATGAGTCTGCACGTTGAAACATACTTCTCCATTGTTCTTCTCAAAGCATGTTGAGCATCTTTTGTCAACTCATCCACTTCATTCAGAATGACAACCTTAAATTCCCGTTGACCGGTGGAATCTAATTGATGTGTTTGCGCAACGTTTTTGACAAGATCCATTATAACGACTCTGTCATAAATACCGACATCGGAGGGGTTAACTTCTATGTGATAGTTGCTGCTTACTGTCATTATTTCCAATTTTTTCTTTGATGGTGTGGTGAAACTCATGTTTTCTTGTCTTAGCCTTTCAACGCCAGAACCGTACAGTTCTTTTAATAGACACATAATTCTGGTTTTCTTTCCTGCACCGCATGGACCGTATACCAACAAATGAGGAAAATCTCCATGCTGAACAAGTTTTTTCAACTGAGAAGCTTGTTCTTTGTGATAGTCGAGCTTTGCCAGATCACGAGGACGATGTTTGTCTACCCACAGACTCATTATTAAATGTCGAAACAAACTGTAAATATAAAGAAAGCGAATCTAACTATATATAAATTTAAAATATTTTTTGGTATTTGGTTTACTAACTATCAAACGCAGAGGCCGACAGTTTTCGCGCCATCAAATCAACATGACATTTCATCACCATAGAGATCATATACATACATCTATTTACCATAGATTTAAAACCATGAAGGTATGGTCAGCGCCCTCTGGATTTGCAGTTTTTGCAGTTATATTGTTATCGCATATAACAAAGAAGAGCGTTGATAAAGGTGTTTACATGCCGGCTAGTCAATACAATAATTAAATATGGTGGAGACGAAAGAATGTGTTGAGCGTATAAAATAAAACAATGCTTAAATTGACAGAAATACACGCGTAATAGTAATTATCGGTTAATAAAAATTGCTGTAAAATTAAAAAGAAAATAAATTAGAAAAACCAGTGATGACGGCCGCTGAAAAGAATTATTAAATACAGGAAATACACGTGGAACAGAGAATAATAGTGCTGAAAAGAATAATCAAATACATGAAATGCACGTGTAATATTGATGACAATTTTGCTAAAATGAATTACGAAACGAAACGTTCAGAGCAAAGAAAACAAATAATAATAAATCAGAAAGATCTTACCAACCGCTGCTCTCGTTCCGGGTCTATAGATGAAACACTTACACTACATAATATCACTTTTTATTAATTGAAAATAACTTAAAACTATCTTAAATTCACCCCTCGTTGGATATATGGACCTGAAACACACTTATTCACTATTATACGATTATTTAAGTTATGTTTATTCTTAAAAGTTATTTTTAATAGTAACTTAAACTATCTTAAATTCACCCCTCGTTGGTTATGTATGGACCTGAAACACACTTATGCACTACCATGCAAATATGAAATTTAATGCTGAGCTTCAAGCAGACGCCTCGCAGAGATAAGATTTTCTCTTTCAACGTTCGCGGTCTACGTTTGTTTTTAAAAAATATATATAAGTTATCTTTCGTACGCGTGAGTTAAAATTCGTCTATCCCGACCAAGCGTCCACTCAAATACTGATTCAAACCAGCTATCGCGTCCACCGCTGGAGACGGGGGGGGGTGGGGGGGGAGCTACCCCACCGCGCGGCGGGGCGCGTTCTACCATCTACCAATAGGAAGCCTCCATTTCACCTACCAAGTTAGAAAGTATAAAGTTCCAGGAATATGCATTGAATATAAAATTATTAGAAATGACATATTTACAAAATATAAGCATTGTTTAAACACATTAAGGACCCAAAGACCCGTTAATATGATAAAACCATTATAAGAGAAAGTTTTCCAAGAATCAAGGTATTTTGTTGAAACAAAATAATAGATGTCTGGCTTCTATGCTACCATAACCCATGGTAATATTTTGATCATAATACCTATGTATATATCAATCGGCCCTCTTTTTTGATCAAGATATACCATGTGAAGAACAAAGAAACCAAACATAATGTAAGTAGACAAAAACTATTATGCCGGAGCTGAATGAATCTCATCGGCATGAACTTTAACAGGCTTCCCGCGACGTTCTACCCAGTAAACGTGTCCTCTTCCGATGGGCAATAAGATCCGATGCGGACCACTCCATTTAGGAGCAAATCCAGCGTGAAAACCGGTATTCATATCAGACTGAGGGTGTTCTCTAATTAAAACCGCCTGTCCTATATCGTATTTCGAAACCGTATCATTATCAGGTGCGTAACGTTGTCGATATTCCTCCTGAGACGCTCGTATTTCGTTATCTAACTGGGTACACTCACGTGCTCCCGCTGTTGGGAAGATATCTCCATCGGGAGAATGAATCATCCATTCACCTGGACGGGGAATGTCGTAACCTAATAATGCCGTGCTAGGAGATACGCCTGTTGACTCATTACGACGACCACGTAACGCATATAAAATAGTCGGTAAATGTTCATCCCAACGATTATGAGGTTGACCTTGTAAATAAATACGCAACGCTTTCTTAATTTCTTGGTTTCTACGTTCCGTAATATTCGCTCGTGGATGGTACACTGCCGTTGTCCAGTGCAAACATTGCCATCTATCTAGTGCGCTGGTCCACAAACGATTCTTAAAATTAGTGGCATTATCCGACAAGATCGCTTTTGGATATCCGTAACGAGAGAATACGTCATCTTCTAATATTTTAATTATAATCGGAGCTCTACTCGATCGTACCGCAAACGCTTCCACCCATCGTGTATATAAATCCGTAACTACTACAATAAAACGCTTGCCGTGTGTGGATATAGGATAGGGTCCCATCAAATCGACTGCGCATACGTCAAATGGTTTATGTACGTGAGTATTACCTAATGGGGCCGCAGGACGAGTCGGTACGGCTCTCGATAGAGCACACGTCATACACGCTCTCACATATTGCTCAACGTCAGTACGCATGTTCGGCCAAAAGAAATGGCGTGCCGCAGCCCGAGTCGTTTCTTTAGCTCCGGGATGACCTGCCACACGATTATCATGATACGTAGATATAACCTTCAAAACCATCGATCGGGGTACAAATAAACGCATATCATCATCCGCAAATTTTCTCCAAAGATAATCACCCAATAACGCATAATCACGTAAATATTGTTGTTCGTGACGTGCCGTCGATGTATTTGGTCGAGATAATAATATACGCAACCTATTTATACGTCGTTGTACGTCGGTATCTCTTTTCTGTCGTAACCGTATTTCTTCCGCAAGACTTACATCTAATACCTCAACATCGTCGGATGACTCAACCGCGTCCGGCTGGTCCTCCGTCACCTCCGTTTCATCTTCCGTTTGATGTACTTGTGCCGTTATCTCATTCGTTTCCGTTGATGGGTACATCATGCGACTTAAATCTTTTGTGTCTGCCTCCGTTACTATTGGGGACGATTCGGGATTTCGGGATAACGCATCAGGGAGTTCATTTTTACGACCGGGACAGTGTTCAACTGTAAAATCAAATTCCTGTAAGAGGAGTGCCCATCTGATGAGCTTTGCCCTATCATTTTTCGCCGTATTCAACCACGTTAATGCTTTATTATCCGTACGTAGCTTAAACGATCGTCCTTCTAAATACGGACGATATCTTTTAATGGCCCACACGGCCGCAAACGCTTCCTGCTCATTCGAATGCCATTTTTGTTCGGCCGGTGAAAAACGCATACTCGCATATGATATAACATCCCGTTCTCCGTCAGAGCGTGGATGATATAATACGGCCGCAATACCTAACTTACTCGCGTCTGTTTGTAAAATAAATTCGCGATTAAAATCGGGTCGTGACAATTTTAACGGTTGTGACATAGCCAACTTAATATTACGTATAGCGGTATCGGCTTGGCTATTCCACCGATACGGCCGATTAACCTTTAATAAATCGGTTAAAGGAGCAGCAATCTCAGAGAATCGCGGTACATACTCTCGTAACCAATTACACAGTCCTAAGAAGCCACGTAGTTCTTTACGAGTTCGCGGAGCTGGTGCAGAGAAAATCTCCTTGCAATGAGACATTTGAGGATAATTTCCTTCCGCAGTAACAACATGTCCCAAATACTCTATTTCTGACGTGGCTAATTTACATTTATCAGGCGAGCATTTCAACCCGAACTGATCTAACCTTTCAAAAACCAGTCTTAAGTGATGAAGATGACTCTCCCAGTCAGAAGAATAGATTACAATATCGTCTATATATACAATGCAAAATTCTCTTAAATAACCGGCAAGAACCTGCTGACACATCGCTTTCTGAAAGCAGCTCGGGGCTCCCTTAAGTCCGAAGGGCATAACCTTAAATTGATATAACGCACCGTCAGGAGTAGAAAATGCCGTATATGGTTTAGAAGCAGGATCGAGAGGCACTTGCCAATACCCCTTTGTTAAATCTAACGTGGAAAATATCTTTGCGTTTCCGAGATCCTTTAATGTTTCGTGGATGACCGGTAAAGTGGAGACCTCGCCCTCAGTGACGTCATTTAACCGACGGAAGTCTACACAGATACGATAATCATTATCTCCCTTTTTCGGAGCCATCACGATAGGAAAACAATACGGAGATCTACTCGCTTCTATTACGTCATCAGTTAACATTTCTTCGATTTGTTTATGTAAATTACGTTTCTTAGCGTCTGATAAACGGTACGGTGGGATACGAATGGGTGTCTCATCTTTCAGCCGGATAACGTGCGGCTGCAAGCGAGCAGGGCCTGCATATGGGGTAAATAAAGCATTAAATTCTCGCAATATTTTATGTAATTCATTTTTTTTCGCATTAGATAAGTCGTTCGTAATATTTGGTAATTGTACGTTAGTTAAATTTGGTTGACGCTTCGTCGAATGAAAATATGCCGTAATCCTTTCCTTCTTGCCGAAATACAATGCTCCACGAATAAAATCAATCACGCCGTGTTCCGCTATTAGCCAATCTATACCTAATATTACGTCATCTCGTAGGCCGTCGACTACTAAAAATTCATTTTTCATCCTAACGTCTGCTATCGAGCAGTCTATTTCCGCTTTCGCTACTACCGTCATTTTGGCCGAAGCATGTGCAAGATTTAAACTCTTTACATCACAAAATTTTCTTCTATACTCGTGTACTAAATCTGCACGAATTAAACTGTGAGAGGCGGCAGAGTCTACTAACGCTACATAGAGACGATCCTCGATCGTCACGCTTATCCGTGGGAGGCTAACTTTACCAATCGCACATACACCGTCTACTTTATGTTCTAGTTCGCAAATTCCGTCACTGTACTCCTCTTCGTACCTACTCATCATTTTCGCCATCTCATTACTACCCAGCGCAACTACTGTCGTACCTAATTCGTGATCCGGCGCGACAACCGGTTTCCTCTCTTCGAACTCCTCTGACGCAACTACCAGCTTCTCATCATCCGACGTACCTGACGCAACTATCAACTCCCTATCGTTCAACATATCTACCAACTCTACCTCCGACGCGAATTTCGAACTATCTCGTATGTAACCTGCCTTCTCATTATTATCCTCCACGGTTTCAATACTCTCCTCATCATCTTCTCTATGCACATCAGCCTCTACCACCATCTCAGTAAAACCTACAGAGTTTTGATCGCCTTTTTCTACCATTACTTCATCAACAGATTCAATCTTTTCATTATTAGCCTCCACGGTCTCAATGCAATCCTCGTCATCATCCTCTCTATGCACGTCAGCTTCTACCAACATCACCGTAAAACCTACAGATCTTTGATCGTCTTTTTCTAAAACTACTTCATCAACAGACTCAATCATATTAATAGCCTCCCGTGAGGTAGAAAAATTTTCTATAACATTCTCATTATCAGTACAGGGCGCCAGTTCCACGTTTGTTAACCTGGTGGAACGCAGGTTTAATTTCTTCGGGAGCCCGCGACAGGTCGAGGTCCGTAATTTGTGTTCCTGTCGGGGCGGCGAGCGTTTCCCGATTTCGATGCGATAAACTCGTTTCTTTCCACGCAATCTTTATTAAAATGACGACCAGGGCAAAATTGACATTTTGGTAATTGCATTCTGTTTACCGGGCTATTATTGTTCGGGCGCGAATTTGCATTACGGCTGTTGTTTGGACGCATATTATAATTATCCTGCCGGTACGTTGGGGTATTATAGATAACACTGCTTTCGCGAGAATTATCATGTTGGGTATTTCTATTTTCATGACTACGTTCGGCAACTGGCTGAAATAACGTTTGTCGGGGGAAATCAATCATCATTACTTTTTCTTTAAGCGACGTGAACGTAAAATTTCCGAAAATCACTCCGACATCTAAAATGTTGCGATACGTGTCTCTCATCAGGTATATTAAGTCGGAGCATGAAGCATCCGACGGAGCCGTTCCAAAGAGCCGCATATGAACCGCTTCCTTCCGCTTAAGGAATGCGATTCCACCCTCATCCGCACGCTGACGGTCACCATAATAATTAGCCATAAGCGAAGACCGGGCAACGTCTATTCCGTATCTACCAATTAAAAAACCTTTGAATTCATTCCATGTCCATTTACCCTGCGCATGAGGAGACCACCAACGCTTGGCTTCTCCTCGCAACCTCTGAGATGCACGACCGACCATTGACGCAGGAGAACAAAACATGTGGCCGAAGAACGTTTCGCATGCCGTGATAAATAACACAGGGTCTTCTTCTGGAAGCCCGCTGAACGTATCTTCCAGTTCGCGACGTTGTAAATATGGGAATAAATGTTCAATTCCCGGGCTATCGTTTCTTGGGGGTTCTGGAAAATCGCGGATAACATTATCATTTGTTCTTGCCCTAGTAACCCGTCTACTATCTCCTCCGCCGCCATCGTTTTCACGCTCTACTACTCCGAAAATAATATATTTAAATAAACGAAAAACAAGTTGAAATAACATTTTTTTAGTTAATACGAGAAAAAAACTTCAAACGAAAATAAAACGCTCAAAACCTCAGGGTGGTTCGATAAAAACTACTGTTTTTAAAAATGGCTGCACGTTGGATAGCGCCAAATTGTTATCGCATATAACAAAGAAGAGCGTTGATAAAGGTGTTTACATGCCGGCTAGTCAATACAATAATTAAATATGGTGGAGACGAAAGAATGTGTTGAGCGTATAAAATAAAACAATGCTTAAATTGACAGAAATACACGCGTAATAGTAATTATCGGTTAATAAAAATTGCTGTAAAATTAAAAAGAAAATAAATTAGAAAAACCAGTGATGACGGCCGCTGAAAAGAATTATTAAATACAGGAAATACACGTGGAACAGAGAATAATAGTGCTGAAAAGAATAATCAAATACATGAAATGCACGTGTAATATTGATGACAATTTTGCTAAAATGAATTACGAAACGAAACGTTCAGAGCAAAGAAAACAAATAATAATAAATCAGAAAGATCTTACCAACCGCTGCTCTCGTTCCGGGTCTATAGATGAAACACTTACACTACATAATATCACTTTTTATTAATTGAAAATAACTTAAAACTATCTTAAATTCACCCCTCGTTGGATATATGGACCTGAAACACACTTATTCACTATTATACGATTATTTAAGTTATGTTTATTCTTAAAAGTTATTTTTAATAGTAACTTAAACTATCTTAAATTCACCCCTCGTTGGTTATGTATGGACCTGAAACACACTTATGCACTACCATGCAAATATGAAATTTAATGCTGAGCTTCAAGCAGACGCCTCGCAGAGATAAGATTTTCTCTTTCAACGTTCGCGGTCTACGTTTGTTTTTAAAAAATATATATAAGTTATCTTTCGTACGCGTGAGTTAAAATTCGTCTATCCCGACCAAGCGTCCACTCAAATACTGATTCAAACCAGCTATCGCGTCCACCGCTGGAGACGGGGGGGGGGGGGGGGGAGCTACCCCACCGCGCGGCGGGGCGCGTTCTACCATCTACCAATAGGAAGCCTCCATTTCACCTACCAAGTTAGAAAGTATAAAGTTCCAGGAATATGCATTGAATATAAAATTATTAGAAATGACATATTTACAAAATATAAGCATTGTTTAAACACATTAAGGACCCAAAGACCCGTTAATATGATAAAACCATTATAAGAGAAAGTTTTCCAAGAATCAAGGTATTTTGTTGAAACAAAATAATAGATGTCTGGCTTCTATGCTACCATAACCCATGGTAATATTTTGATCATAATACCTATGTATATATCAATATCACGAGTGTCTCGGGACAGTAAAACCAATGGCTACCATAGAAAAAATACATTTCTTTAAAATCCATAGATGTCATAGCTAGATCCCTAGAAAGTGCACATACTTCAAAAGTTCTGACAGCCAGTGTGACAGCCAGTGAATGATAATACTAAAACATCGTTGATGTATGTATAAATGTAGGTATTTCTATAATACGAGTTGTTTTTGTTTATTTTTTTTAATAAAAAAACTATTATGTTGACATCTGAAGAGAAGGAGGAGAATATACTCGTCCCACGTTGGGACGCGAGATTGATATAAGGAGGCTGGGAAGAAATATATTGGTCCCATGTTGGGACGCGAAATTGATAACTAAAGAAGCTGAAAAGCATAATAAAAATAAACATTAAACTCTGCCCCTGAAAATAAAAATCAAATAAAACATAATCGGCTGCGATGTGCCTGAAAAGACAAATACATACAAATACAGGCATGGTAAAAATAATATATACATAACTGGAAAGATCTTACCAAACTGCTGGTCTCGTAACGGGACTGTGGAGGAAACACTTACACTACATATCACTTTATATTAATTAAAAATAACTTAAAACTATCTTAAATTCACCCCTCGTTGGTTATATGGACCTGAAACACACTTATTCACTACTATGCGATTATTTTTATTATTAAAAGTTATTATTAATAGTAACTTAAACTATTTTAAATTCACCCCCCCGATGATAGGTAGAGAACCTGGAAAGAACTTAATCACTACTTTATACAATTAGAAAAAAAATGCTAAGGCCGTCCGATAGCCTAGCAAACTCGCACTCTCGCACGCGGGTCTTTACAACTACCGACCAACCACTGACTCCTACCGAATGACAACTCACACTGACAACTATCGAATGATAACTCACACTCACAACTACCGAAGGACAACTCACACTCACAACTACCGAAGGACAACTGATCGGACACAGCCGGCGACCCAGCGCCCGTGGAACATGGAGTAGGGGAGGGGGGGGGGGGTTATACTGAGGAACCAACCCGTACCACCGGGTGAAAGCCAAGATTCCAGGAATCTGCTTAATGCATTTTACATTTTAAATTTATTTTCAATAGAAAAGACAAATGCTTAAATATATGAACAAGGCCTGGGAGGCCGCTATAATCCGTTCCTAGAATTAATAGAAGCAATACATTAGGCCGAAGTAAAATAATGTTTATTGGGTTTCTTTGATATCATAATGCATGGAAATATATCGATCACAATACCTATGGAAATATCAATGTACATCAAACTTTTGTAAATAAATATAAATGAAGTGTTTAAATATATTTTGAAAAGAATATTAGCCGTTTTACATAATCATTTATATTAAAATTATGTTGATCATGTAGGTTAATTACAATTTCAGTGATTTTATATCAAAAACTGTTTATTTTATTGAAATCAGACTTTCACCAATATTTTCTTCATTAACTTGATATTAGTATAGGCTATATAATATTATGAAAATATATCTTGAGGCAGCGCATAAATAAGATCAGGTACGACGAACAGACCTTTCCTTGGGCAGCCCATTCCTTTCAATGGCATTTATATATGGAGGCCGCAACCTCCTCTTGACGCAAACATTTTCGTTTATCTATAAATTTAAATTGCTATAATATCATCTTAATACCTTGATGATATAATATAATTATAGTAAGACGGAAGTACCCAACAACAGAGGCACGAAGAAGAATTATTATAGTAACATTGTAACTGGAAAACTTACAAGTAGTTTAATTAATTTATATTGAATTTTCAGCAGCGACTACTTTAAAATAATAAAGTTTTTGTCATAGAAAAATATAATATAGTGATTAAAATGTCTTTTCTATTATAGTGTATAGTCAATCAAATATAGCAAGAGATCAGAAATATGGATGAAGGGTGGAATATCCCAAATTGAAACATCAATTTATTGAATAACTTATTTTGAAAACTATCAGTTAGATATTTTACAATAAATTTATGTACACAATAAATGTACAATGGGAGGTTTATTGCTTGTTGGCGATATCTTCCATCCAACCATATTCATTTGTTGAAGTAATTAATGTGTATGGTATGTAACCTGCTGCTTAAATGGATAAAAATGTTGTGAAGTAAGAAGTATTGTGCACTGCACTGGGATACTGAGTCTTTTGGTATCTGAATAAACAGACAATCCGTGTTCTGAGAAGAAGTAAAATTGATTTTGAAGATAGATTGTTTATACATATTTACATTAAATTTACTTTGTTTAGTGTTTACACTTTTTATTTTGTGACAATTGTGGATGCACAGATACTGCCATATAAAATATACTTATAGCAAATTATTCTTTTTTTAAGAAAAAAATAAATAATTTGTTTCTAATGAAGAATATATTCACTTATGTTACTCAATCACACTTACATTACTGACTAATTTCTAATAGTTTTATTTCTAAATGTCTCATGGCATTAAAATCTTTATGTGATTAATATAATATAAAGATCACTAACCTACATTTTTAAACCATTACCAACCTAGCTTGTGGTGAGCTCTTACAAAAATGGGGCTATATAAATTATCCAATTATTTATATAATTCAAAATATGTACAAAATGTTTAACTAACTACCCAAAAATATATTTGCAAAATTTACATGAGGTAACGAAATGGACGAAAAATGTTTTATAATCAGCTCTAGGCTTATGTACTTTACACCTATGATATAAATTTGAAGTCGATCAGACTTATAGTTTGGGTTCTAGACAGGACACAAAAAGGATACGCCGTAAATATAAAAACATCTTGACGAAACTCAAACTGTATACTCTCTGTAGTTTCTGACAAATCGCCGTGGAGGGGTCTGTATATGTACCTAACAACCGAAACGACACAAATTTGCGGTATGCGCACCCTCTATTTTGGTTCTACTAGTTTGCCGGTGATTATACATGACACCCATTGAGAAATTGATGTAAAAAATATGCTTAAAAATTGTGAAATCATGACTCTCTACTATTCTATAGTCATCATTCGTCCTTTTCCTCATGACTGAGGATAGCGGCTGCAGTCCGTCGCCACACGTATGGCCCGCCTCCATGCCAATCTGTTTTGTGCTGAACGCAGAGCACCAGTCACCGAAGACCCCATTGTGGACTTAACCAAATCGCTCCATCTGGTCGGTGAGCGACCACGAGATCTCCGTCCCTCCACGCTGCCCATCAAAACAAGCTTCTCGAGGCAGTCAGGTTCCCTTCTGGCAATGTGTTCAAATAATTGAAGGATACGTCTGTAGAAATACATAAAAAATAAATACATCTTGATACGTCGATAGACGATCCTCGATCTTCAGCTCGTCTAGAATTGACACATTCGTTCTTCTGGCTGTAGTATAGTGATTCTATAGCAGTGGAGAGTAAAAAACATTTCAATGAAAATGTAATTCTGTGGTGTATTAGCCAATGAATAAACAAAAGTTGAATCTCACTTTGTTTATTACAATAAATAAGACAATTACAATAATTAATATATAAGTATACTATTTCAATAATTAGCATGAATAATATATTTTATCAAGTAGGTAAACAATCGACACAGTGTATCATATCGTTTGTGATAAAGCAATACCTCGTAACCCACTCACCAAAGATTTTACAGGAGAGACAAAAAACTTACATTTATACATTTTTGTGTTGTATTTTGTATAATTATGTTTTTTATATATTTGAAATAAATCTTTTAATGTGAAAAGAAGAAAGCATGGATGGCATTAATAGCCGCGAAAGGATCGAATAATGAAGAAAGAGCAAAAGAGAATTATAAAGTATGTAAAAAGGTAGTCAAAGACACAGTAAAAAGGGAAAAAGATGGTATAAAAGAGAAAGAAAGCCTGAAAATAGCCAACGACTTTCCTGGAAACATGAAAATGTTCTGGAAAGGCGTAGCGAAAAGAAAAAATGGAACTGTGAAAGCTTCGAAAGGAATAAATGATAAAGATGGAAAAATAATTATGGACGAAGACGGCGTGAAAGAAAGATGGAAAGAATATTTTAAGGAACTGTATGATAGCGGAGTAAGTGGGGACGTGAGTCAGAGAACATGGCAAGTAAGCGAAAGTGATAAGGATGAAATAACGCGAGAAGAAGTATTTGAAACAGTAAAGTAAAACACGCGAAAGCTGGGAAAGCTGCCGGATATGACAGTGTATCAGCTGAACTTATAAAATATGGCGGCGAACAGACGTTGGAGTGGTGTCTCTCTCTTTTCAACAAATGTTGGGAAGAAGGACACACTCCCTCAGACTGGAGAAATGCAGTCGTGGTACCTTTGTATAAAGGTAAAGGATCGAAGCTCGACTGCAAAAACTATAGAGCCATAAGTTTATTAAGCTCAGTTGGTAAGATGTATGCAAGGATCCTGGATCAAAGAGTGCGAAAGATTACAGAAAGCAAGATATGGGATGTCCAAGGTGCGTTTGTGGGCGGCAGAGGATGTATAGACCAAAATTTTTTTTCTGCGCACGGTCACAGAAAAGGTTCTGGATAAAAATCAGAAAATTTTCTGTGCCTTCATAGACCTAGAAAAGGCGTATGATAAAGTTGTTAGAGAAAAATTATGGGATATACTAGCAGTGTATGGAGTGAAGAGCAAGCTGATACGCGCAATCGCGTCATTATATGAGAACAGCGAAGCATGTGTTCGTGTCAACGACACAGTGACAACGTGGTTCTCTATAAATAATGGCGTTAGACAAGGGTGCGTGCTATCTCCATGGCTCTTTAACTTGTACATTGATTTCTGCATAAGAGCCCTTAAGGATGAAAGCAAGGGTCTGAAATTGAGTACTGTAATGGTGCGAGATTTGATGTATGCAGACGATAAAGTTCTATTAGCAGAAAGTATGGAAGAGTTACAGTATCTTGTAAGTCAGGTATATGAAGGATGTATAGAGAATGGACTTAGGATGAATGCCAGCAAATCAAAGACAATGGTCTTTGAAAAGAGTGAAAGCAGAACAGCGTGTAAAATAAGAGTAGAGAACGAATGGCTCGAGCAAGTCGAAGAATATGTGTACTTGGGAAGCATATTTCAATGGAATGGACGACTCGA
This sequence comes from Molanna angustata, assembly GCA_963576475.1. Classification (NCBI taxonomy): domain Eukaryota; kingdom Metazoa; phylum Arthropoda; class Insecta; order Trichoptera; family Molannidae; genus Molanna; species Molanna angustata. Next base: position 32,591,830 of record OY754974.1, on the reverse strand, counting down.
TAAAGAGATCGAAAGAAGAGTTATGGCAGGAAACAGAGTGAATGGAGCACTAAGACCAATTATGAATGATCGCAACATATCAAAGGATGCCATAGTTGCCATTCATAACGCCGTCGTAGTGCCAACCTTGACGTATGCAAGTGAAACCTGGACATGGCAGAAGACGCATGAAAGTAGAATAAATGCAGTTGAAATGAGATCGTTAAGAAGGATTTGTAATAGAACGATGTATGACCGGGTAAGAAATGAGGACATAAGGAAAGAATGTAAGATGAAGAAAGATGTCATTACTAGAATGAAAGTGAACACATTGAGATGGTTTGATCACATGGGGAGAATGAATGAGGAGCGCCTGACGAAGAAAATATACAGAGCGGAAAGGAATGGAGTGAGAGGTCGGGGACGCCCAAGAAAGGGATGGCACGACCATGTGAACGAAATTTTGAAAGACGGAAATGTTAGAAGTGTGAGCAATAGACGAGCATGTATGAGACGATGCATGAATGTGGACGAAGCGAGGGATGCGTGCCAGGATAGAAAAATGTGGCGTTCGGTTCTCTCTGCCTACCCCGCAAGGGACATGGCGTTATGGTATGTATCTTTTAATCATAGGGTATCTAAATTTATGTGAAATATAATATTTTTTTTATGTGGGATATTGGGTATTGCTTCCCCAAAAATAACAAAATTGTGGCTTACGAGTAATTACTTTTAACAAATTTATGGATTGAAAATCCTATAGTGCTACAATAAAGTCACATGTTTTACAAGTAATATGTGCAATAATAATAAATTATTAATTCATTTAAAAAAACAATAGAATCCATTACATATTGGGTATTTTCCTTTTGCACGTAGCTTTCTTTATCCAATCACAAAATTCACCTAATGATAATGTCGATAAAGACATAAACTTGCACACTGGAACATTTTCTTTATCTACATTTAAATGATGGGCAAAAAATTCATGGCTGGATTTTTTTTGCTTGGAATTTTGTTTTTTATAATATAGCATATACAAAGTGAAATATAGAGAAAAAAAGATATATATGTAACTCAGAGAAGAAAACAATAAAAGACACATTATAGAAAAAATCTGTTTATTAACACTAGAGTACTCGGCCCTTCAAGTACTCCTTGAGTGCTCGCGCAGAGCACATGTGTCACCCATTACAATTAGCAATTTTTGATATTTTATTTAATGGAAATAAGAAAAACAAGTCCATGGGGTTTAAAAGATCTGAAAATGAATACTGCCTTTATGTAAAATCAACAGACAACGGTTACATATACTTACCAGTATTTGTTGACGATTTGTTGATATCAGGTACTGAAGAGGAAGAGGTGTCACATGTAAAAATAGTCTAAATAGTAATTTTAAAATTAAAGACCTTGGTCCTGCATGTAATTACTTGGGCATGACTATTCACCAAGATATGGTTAAGAACCAAATTAAGTTAAATCAAACTGCCTATCTCACAAACATATTAAGAAAATATAATATGCAAGATTGTAAATCTATGTCAACTCCGTTAGGTGCTAACTTTGATCATAGTAGCTTAAAAGGAAAATCTTCTGAGAGCCCAGAGTTAGAAAGTAATTGTAGAAGTTTAATTGGTGCTCTCATGTATGCCATGTTATGCACAAGACTAGATCTCGGTATTTGTTTGAGTATACTAAGTCGCTATCAATCTTGTGCTAGCAAAGAACTATGGTCTGCCTTAAAAAGAGTCCTACGTTATATAAAGGGAACTGTAAATTTAAGTTTAGTGTTTGCATTAGACAATGAAAATATTAATGGGTATTTTAAATCAAACAAATGATTTGGTCTACATATATATTTTTTCCTGACCACTGGTATACAGACAAAAACTATAATACGTCTGATCTTCACCCTTTTCGGTAAAGACTTTATATTTTTAAACAGCTGTACTGTAGGTTTTTTCATTACCTACCTAAACACCTGCATCGACGTAATTCCCAACATAAACCATATTACAACTGTTTTGAACAATCCATAACTGCAAAAATGTACCGAATTTTAGTATATAAGAAAAAGCAGAGTTTTTATGTTTACCAGTTGATAAGGGCCTAATAAGCTGAAACGGTCGTCCTGGACTCAGGAAAAAATATATATGTAGACCAAATCATTTGTTTGATTTAAAATACCCATTATGGAATTCTACATATTCAACACCGTCAGCATTGACAAAATTAAAAAAAAAAAAAAAAAAAATGAAAATATTATCGTGGGCTATGTAGACTCAGATTGGGCAGGATATAAAGTCGATCGTAAGTCAACTGCTGGCTATGTTTTCATAGTGCTAGGATGCACAGTTTCATGGATGTCAAGAAAGCAAGCAGCGGTTGCCTTATCATCGACTGAAGCAGAATATGTAGCAATAAATTTAGCTGTAAGTGAAGCTTGTTGGTGGCAAAATTTGATTCATGATTTCAGAGTGTATGATGAAAAGGTAAAAATAATAATTTATGAAGATAATCAAAGTGCGATCAAGATATGCAAAAGTCCATCTCATCATACAAAGCTGAAACATTTAGATATTAAATTACATTTTGTAAAAAATAAAATTATTAATAATGGTATTAACATTGCGTATATTCCAACTAATGAACAAATAAGTGATATGTTAACTAAACCTCTTGCGAGAAAGATATTTGTGTACTCAGGGATGGATTAGGATTAGAATGAAAACAACAATTTTTTTAATGTAAAAAAATATTTTTTTTAGACATGGTATTCATTGAAGAGGGGTATTGTTAAAAAGTGGCAATGAACACTAGTTTTAAAAAATGTTTTAGCGTAGATAAACTGCTCCCTGTCTACTTATCTCTGTGTGCCTAACTCTGTTCAATTTTGTTCAATGGTGTAAGACATATGTAAAGTTACTGTAAAGGATTTCCACATAAATAAATACATACAAGATTAAATATATATATATATATATATATATATATATATATATATATATATATATATATATATATATATATATATATATATATATATATATATATATATATATATATATATATATATATATATATATATATATATATATATATATATATATATATATATATATATATATATATATATATATATATATATATATATATATATATATATTATATATATATATATATATATATATATATATATATATATATATATATATATATATATATATATATATATATATATATATATATATATATATATATATATATATATATATATATATATATATATATATATATATATATATATATATATATATATATATATATATATATATATATATATATATATATATATATATATATATATATATATATATATATATATATATATATAATATATAAATAAATTATGTATATAAATGATATATATATATATATATATATATATATATATATATATATATATATATATATATATATATATAAATGTCTTTTAATATATATAAATGATATTACAACAATTTTCATTGTAAATTTTTAACAGACGTTCATCTGCATCAGACTTCAACCAACTTTTCGTATACATTGATAAAATGGCTGGGAAAGATAACCACTCTACTGTAAATAGTTTCGAATGTGATGAATGTAGATGTCGATATAAACATGAAAAAAATTCAAACGCGCATAGAAGAAATATTCATGGTATAACCACTGCTTGTAAAATAAATCCGGTTACTAAACAGGTAGAATGTAATCTTTGTAAATGTGTTTTTTCTACTAAATCATCGTTATTAAAACACAGAAAAAACGTACATAATACATCCAAAACCCGCAATTGTAGAATAAAGTGCTCAGAATGTTCTAAACATTTAGTTTCCTATAAAAGGTTGAGAGAACATTTTGTAAAAGAACATGAAAAGGAATTTCATATTGAAAAACTGACATTGAAATGCAATGAAGGTAAACTCAGACTTTATTTATTATTTCAATTGATAATACATTACATATTCTTAGAGAAATTGTAGCATTGAATGTATTTTTGATTACTTGACAAAATTGTTAATTTTTAGATTTTCTAGAGTGGAAGGAAAACTATGAGAGGAAGAATTTTTATTCTTATGTGTTGGATACTTCTTCTAAGAAATGTACATCTAATACAGTCAAATATTACTATCACTGCCATAGATCTAATTCTTATAAAGGGCGAGGAAGTAATCAACGATCTATAAAAAATATAGGAACAAACAAAATTGGAGCAGCTTGCCCATCTACAATTGAAGTGGTGGTTAAAGACGGCACATATTGTGTTACGTTATTTAGCACTCACATAGGACATGAAGCTGAAATTGGCAGAATAACTCTCCAAGCAAACGATAGAGCTAAACTTGCAGCTAATCACCAGAATGCATCTTTTTGATAATGTATTCATTCCTTTATTTTTATCATTGTGCATCAATGAAAGTGGTTTGGGCATGATGAGAGAATGATTGATAAAAGTGACTGTGGCCAACAGGAAGGGTCTCAGAAAATGGATGTATGGTTATAGACGAGGAAAATGTCAAGGAAAGATGGAAGGAATACTTTAAAGAGTTATATGAAAGTACGCAGTATGACAGTGTGACGTACGAAAGAGTACCAATAAATGAAATTGAGAATGACAGAAAAAATTTCAATAGAAGAAGTTAGAGAAGCAGTGAAGCATGCACGTACATGAAAGGCTGCGGGATTTGATTGCATACCAACTGAATTTATTAAATATGGTGGCGAAAAGACGATAGAATGGTGTCATTGCCTCTTCAACAAATGTCGGTAGGACATACTTCATCAGATTGGAGGAACGATGTAAAACGGCTGAAACGATAAATGATTATGTAAAACGGCTAATATTCTTTTCAAAATATATTTAAACACTTCATTTATATTTATTTACAAAAGTTTGATGTACATAATAGTTTTTTTATTAAAAAAAATAAACAAAAAACAACTCGTATTATAGAAATACCTACATTTATACATACATCAACGATGTTTTAGTATTATCATTCACTGGCTGTCACACTGGCTGTCAGAAATTTTGAAGTATGTGCACTTTCTAGGGATCTAGCTATGACATCTATGGATTTTAAAGAAATGTATTTTTTCTATGGTAGCCATTGGTTTTACTGTCCCGAGACACTCGTGTTATATCATGCCGTAATGTATGAGAGAATATTTTCCAATATGGCCGACGTATCAGTCGGGGGTTTACGCGTCTTGGCGTCTGTTTTTGCATAGAAATCAGTTAGTGATGTTCATGTGAAAAAAATATCGATATTTTTTCCGATATAATATATCGAAATGTTGTATCGATATCTTGCGATATATCAATTTAAAATATCGATATTTTCGATATATCGTATGTAATTTGTATTTAATAACACGATACTTAAAAATAAAAGACTTTATTGAGAGTAGGTTAATAAGTAAAACCAGCAAGATATCCAAACAACTTTTTTAAGGAAATCGATTTTACGATTCCCTATATTTTTCCGATATCAATTTAAAATATCGATATTTTCGATATATCTTATTTGATTACTCGATACTAAAAGATAAAAGACTTTTTTGAGAGTAGGTAAATACGTAAAATCAGTAAGATAAGATCCTAACAACTTTATTAGGGAAATTGTTTATACAACCCCCGATATTTTTCCAATATCGATTTAAATTATCGATATTTTCGATATATCGTATGTAATTTACATTTTATAACTCGATACTAAAAGATAAAAGACTTTATTGAGAGTAGGTAAATAAGTAGAACCCGATAAAATCCAAACAACTTTATTAAGGAAATTGTTTTTACAATTCCCAATATTTTTTTTCTAAACCTTGCAAAAATAAAATTTTGTTCACTCGTTTCGCTTGTAATCGATTTCTCTGCTGGCTTAAGACCTGCGCGGCCTTTGAAAAAAGTCTTTCAGATGGCACAGAGCTGGCCACCATAGTCAAATATTTATAAGCGATATTGTACATTTTTGGAAACTGTACTTTATAGTCCATCCATACTTCCAAAGGATTTTCATTAAATCTGCTCACTGGTGATTTTAAATATATGGACAATTCGTCTGAAAGACTTTCGTCAGATTTATTTGTCTTCCAATTTCGTTGAACCAGTTTATGGTGATCGCTCCAGAGACTAAAACCCGACTGTGGCTGACCGACATTATCTGAGTCTGAGTCCGATCCCACAGTAGCACCTTCAGCAGCTTCCTCTTGATCTTTTTTCATCATTTCTTTTATTTTGCCCACGGCATTTGAACATGCAAACATGTCTACGAAATGAAGTTTTTTGAACCGTGGGTCCAATATTGTTGCAATTGCTAACGACGAAACGTGTTCGATCGCGCCCATTCTTTTATCAATTTCATTAAGAGTACGATTATGTACCTCCTTTAGTAAAGGTTCTTCGATCACAAGGGTCTTTAATTTTGATACCATGCAGTGCACCAAAGGAATAACTTTGCTGCTGGAGCAATATTTATCCCCGGATATTTCTTTAGTCGCTGCTTCAAGTGGGCGTAATATATTAAGAAGCGATGTCACAATTACTAACTCCATACCAGTCAACATTGGTGGTGCAGTTCTGTGACGAATTAAAATATCGCTGACAGCATTTCGTAGTTCAAGGAATCTTTGGATCATATAGTATGTGCTGTTCCAGCGAGTAGCTACGTCTTGAATAAGTTTTGTGTCAGCATTGACTGATTTTCGCAACTCGTCGCTTGCCACACAACTTAGTTTAAAAAAAGTAACAATACTTTTTACCTTGGATAATATAACTTGTAGTTCAGGGATTTCGAGAATATGTTGCGCTACTAAATTAAGTGTATGCGCAAAGCATGGGATATGCTTCTTTTTCCCAAACGCAATCTCCACAGCTTTCACCATGTTTGCAGCATTATCTGTTACTACTGCTGTAACTTTATCAGCACTAAATCCCCAATCATTGCAGGTTTTAGAAAGCATTTCGGCTATGTATTCCGAAGTATGTCTTTCGTCCATGTGGTACACTCCCAAAGTAAGTGATTGAAATTCAATTCCGATACCGAAATGAGCTGTGACACCCAGATAACTTCTCAGTTGCAGATCCGACCAAATATCGCTTGTTAAAGTGAGATGTTCAACAGAAGATAATTTATTTTTCATAATTGTTGATAAAACGTCATATTTATCATCGAGCCAGCGTGTCACAGAACTTCTACTGGGGATCTTATAATGAGGTGCTGTGATTTTCAACAGGTTCTTGAAGCCTTCGTTTTCTACTAGTGAAAAAGGCTGATTATCCTTACAAATCATGAACATAATAGCATTGTTAATATTTTTGGTTTTGTCACCAATAGATGAATACGCGTAAATTTCTCCGAAACTACTTTCAATTGATTTCTGACGATTCAATGGTAAATCACAATCAATGACTTTATTAATTTTGTTAGAAGTATTAGTTTCTATTTCGTAATTATCTGACGACGTTGACGGATTGGATTTGTAATTTTGTTCTGAGATATTTTCTTTTGATGTACTTGGAATTGACAAATCTGAATCTTTCTTTTTTTTCAAAATATTAGGGGTACTATTACTAAAAAAAATGTCTAAGTAGGCAGCTTTGTGAATATTCTTTATATGTGCCATTAAATTAGAGGTATTTCCACCGGTTTTAACATTCTTTTGACACAGTTTACATTTAGCAGTATTGTCATCATTTTTGTCATAATATTTCCAAACGACACTTTTTTTATTCGGTGCCATAATGAAAAAAATATAGTTTCTGAAACGAAAAAAAAATGTTTTGAACCTCGAATATAGTTCATAAAAGTAGTCAAAAATAAATTCAATCGACACAAATAGTTATCGACCGTTGGTCGTGTGTGTCCTATCACTATTGCATTTTACAAGACAAAACTATAGATCCTTAGCACATCACATTGTATAGAGTCAAAATTAAACTAAAACCATATAACATGAACGTAACATAACTATTTAATATTATTTACCTTCTCTATTTCTTTCTTGTGAATAAAAAAGCCAAGTCAAGTCCAAATTTAAAAAAAACACAAGAGATCGCCAAGAGTATGTAGTAATTCAAAATCGTAAACCAAAAGTCAAGCCAAGTCAAATAATATTATAACGAATTTATTAATAACAACAAAGACACGAAAGCAGTAAAAATAAACAAAACAGACGCCTGCCCGCAGTGATCTATGCTTTATTACAAAGAAAAAATGCGCATACGCAATGCGCATAAATGTTACGGCGTTCGTCGATGTAAACAGATTTTTATTATAATATGTAGTACTCAGTGTAAAAAGCGAGTCATGGAATATAGCGCGTTTAACGTTTTGGTTGGCAACATATTTCAGTTTTCGTTACATTTCAACACATTCTAGATAACTGTTCTCTAAATCTTAATAAACAGTTTTTTTCGACAAATAAACCCGAAAACAATTCACATTATTCGTTATTCTATATAGAAAAACGATGTGGTCTGCCAACCAAAACATCAAAAATCCCCCGGAAAAATGCCTTACTTCGATTCATACAAAATTTGCTAACTACGACATCTAGTATATTATAATAAAATTCTATGGGTATAAATAATAAATATCGCCAAATATCTTGAAACATCTTGGCGAAATGGCACTAGAAATTTGGCGACAACTACTATAGCGTAGAATATTTAAAAGAACGGACGAATATTTTAGTACGTGCACGATTTTCTATGTATCGAATAAAATATATCGATTTTTTTATCGATATCTAATGATTCGATTATATCGCATTGATTCGATATATCGAAAGCATATATCGATATTTTATTAAAAATCGATACATATCGAGCATCACTAAAATCAGTACATTTTGATTCGTTTTCGGTTAGTGTTGGTTTGTCGTGCTGTTTTTTAAATCTCCGTAAGTACAAATATAATTGTTTTTATCATTTATTTACTAATATTAGACATTAGTTAAGCGTTTTCATATTATTTTGTTTGGTTATTTACCATAATTTTTGATATATAACGTAAATACATTGAAATGTAATGTCAGAAACATTTTCATGTTTATGAAATATTTTATTGATACAATATTGTCGTTAAAATTGTAATCTAATGTTTAGAAGTGATTAAACACAAATTTATTATGATATAGTGCATATTATTTAAGAAAAATATATATAGGTATATTTCGAAATATGATCACACTAATGCGACTAAAATGTGACACGGCGATCGTATTTGTTCACAATCATATTATTGGGTTGATTAATATTTTCATTATTGAATTATTTGTTTTTGTCATAGAATTATAATGTGTTTTTGTATGTTTATGTTTAAATTTAGATTTTGATTGTATAACGAACTAATATACATGAATAGTATTTCGATGCGTTTATTTTTCAAAATTTATCCCAAACCACCTTACATGTTTTATGGAAAACAAATTTGAGTCCATCGATTATAATGTAGACAATTTTGAGGGCATTTCTGATTTCAAATAAATATCTTTATTTTACAAAATATATTTAAAACCGTGGCTAGGTTTGGATTGTGATTTATATTTTTTTGTATCGAGATCCTTTCTTCAGATATTTTATGTTACTGTCATGACAACCGGTATAATGTAGGTATTCTAAAATTGATAAATTTCTTATTTACCCGCTCCTTATAGTTACAATATAAATTTCTGTTGATTTTGTCAATTAAATCAATTAAATGTTTTACAGAAATATGAAGGGCTGTCGTGCTCCTGGATGCCAGTCCAATTACAATAAGAAGTATACAAATTGCTTTTCTTTTCCTAAAACTGATGCATTAAGAAGGCAATGGATTCAAAGCATACCAAGAGCCAACCTAACTGCTTCTCCATATACAAGTGTGTGTATAAAGCATTTTCGCGAAGAAGACATAGTTAAGGAAGATACATTTAATTGCACAGATGGTAAGTGATTTTTCTGTAAGTGACTGACGTATGCTAGCGAGACCTGGACATGGCAGAAGTCGTACGAAAGCAGAATAAATGCAGTTGAAATGAGATCGCTTAGAAGAATTTGTAACAGAATGATATGATACAGAGTTCGAAATGAAGATACAAGGAAAGAATGTAAGATGAAGAAAGATGTAATTAACAGAATTAAAGTTAACACATTGAGATGGTTTGGCTACTTGGGGAGAATGAATGAAGAACGCTTGATGAAAATATATAAAGCTGACAGGAATGGAATAAGAGGTCGGGGGCGCCCAAGAAAAGTATGGCACGACCATGTAAACAATATTCTGAAAGATGGAAATGTAAGAAGCGTGAACAACTGATGAACGTGTATAAGACAATATATGAATGTTGATGAGGCGATGAATGTGTGTCAAGATAGAAAAACGTGGCGTTCGGTTCTCTCTGCCTACCCCGTGAGGGACATGGCGTGATGGTATGTATGTATAGATATCTGACTCCTGAGACACGAAGATAAATATAATTAGTCTCCAGAATGTAGCAACTTACTTGTTATTGGATGCATGTTAGATAATATTTAACATAGTAGTTGCCCGAAAAGCAATACACAATAATATACCAAAACGTACAAAATAAGTTTGGAATGAAAATTAACGTTAACAAATCTTTTCATACGGCTATGAAAAGTCAAATCACATACTTCAAAAAAGAAACCAGCATGGCTACCCATGAAGTTGATTTTAAGATCAGATTCAGATTTGATGAATGACATTTTCATACTAAACTTTGATCTTAACAAAATATCTTTGATTTATGATATTTATAGTCTCACAAATTTAGACAGAAAACGCAATTTAAAACTGTGAACCCAAGACCTATCTCAGAGTCAGATATCTTACCGACAAATAAGAATCATACAAACAAAAAAATATACAAAAAATTATATATAAAGAACTCTACAATAAGTGCGTTCAAGTTTAGACATTTATTATGTTCCATCAAACTATTATTTATCATTTATCACCATAAATAAATTGACTAATAATTATGTTTCAATGTTTCAGGTCAAATCATTAATGTACATCGAAAAAGATTGAGGTTGAAAAAAGATGCTGTACCATCAGTGTTCTCCAAGTAGTACACTATTCGTCTTAATCCTCGAATAGTTAACTTGGTAACCGTGGGTTTAAAATAACTTCTTGCACCAACAGAATTTAACCGTCGGTTAGCTATTCGGGGGATGCCAGGTAGATGACTACTCATTTGGACATTTTTCGTCGCAATTGTTTTTTTTTATATAGCAATACACGATACGTACGCCGCTTCTGCGATGTTTCTGTAGTTAACCAAGGCCCTCTGGATTGTTCGTCGTTCGTTTTCCTCTAGACAGGCCGCAAGGTAGGGGAAAAAAAATGGCCGACTTATATTAGAGTACCTATATATTATGCATCATGTCAAGTATTTTTATATGATCAAACAAGCAAAATTTTTAAGACTAGATTATGTTAAAAGACTAGAAAATGCAATTTAAAATTTCTAGGAGATAAATTTCTAATAGGGAATATCATTTGTAGTTACATAATTAAGTTTATAATTTTATTATTACAATTGGTTCTTTACATAGGTGTTCTAGATTTTTCATATTTAAACAGCTGAACGTTGGTCGTTATAGATAATAAATCATATTCAAAACAATTGAAGGAAGCTCAATATCCCTGATAATAATTTATAATATATTAACTTTATTAGTATTTTGCTGAAATTAGTCATGTGCCTAGATATTTATTTGTTTTCAAAATTTTATACAGTTAGTAAACGATAATTGAATTATAAATGTATCAAATATTATTAATGAACATATTAACAATGCAATATGAATAGTTAGTTATCAATTTACCTAGAATAATTCATAACTCTTTGTATCAAGACTGATAAAAAATATCTTTTAATATAAGCTCTACTTGTTCAGTTTCCATCTTGGAGATTGTTTGGCAGTAAATCTCTTCCTCCACTCTGTTTGGTCTTCAGCGATGCACACCTGTTCCATATACTCCCAGCGGGAACGCCTTCTGTCAGTCGATCCCTCAATTATTCCCTCCAACAAGATGTGTAAGAGATGCTCATGTCACAACGCATGACCATCCAATTTGCATGCCTTTTCAATATGGTGATCAACATGTTGTATTGTGACTAGTTTAATTGATTTTGCTGAGGACCTCACCTTTGCATAATGTGTGAAAACCATACAGGTACAGCAAAATACTCCACACAGATTTACTAATTGTTTCCGGAGTTGCTGGACTCAAAGATCTTTGATTGTTTAAGGCAAGTTTTGCTTGGTGGATGAGATTATCTATTTCACTCTTTGAACGTCCATCTCGTATGTGATCCTGTACCCAAGATAGACAAATTGGCATTCTATATTTCACTCTATATTGGCACATCTCTAGACATAAGTATATCAATTATAATTTGAATATGGTTATTACCGTTGTTTTGTTCTGCAACCTTATGATGAATATATACTATTTCTTGTACAGAATATCTGTTGGTACAGTAGATAAATTTTAACCGATTGAAAAAAAGAGGAGGTTATATTATATTGTAGGTATTATTGGTTATTTAGGTGCTCGAGATTTCTTTATATTTAAAATAAATGAACGTACCTAGCTCATTCTGGATGATAATATTGAAAACAATTGAAGGAAGCTCGATTTCCCTGATAATCTGCATATAAATAAAGTAGACCTGGTAAGATTGTCGTTCTGGATTTGCACATGTTTGTGCACGGCTAAATTCATGTCAGTCTGTCTGTCTGTCTTTCGTTTGAAATCTTACTGTCAAAATCGTCAATTTTACAGTAGAGCAAAAATCTTATAATATTACATTTTTATAATATAACATTTGAAACAGTATAAAAACACAAAGCCTCGCGAGCTGATATGTTTTTTATGTTATTTTCAAAAGAAAGTATGTTTTAATGTTATATAATAAGACTTATAGAATGCTTTTTTGCATTACTCGCCGAGTCGCCAAAATTGATTTATGAGAATATATCCTTACGGTTATTATAATGCCAACTGATGCCAACGTAAAGTTTTGTTTGTTCCCGTCATAGCCAGAGCTCAAAAGGCACGAAATAATAAAATCCTACATAAGGAGAGGGAACAATTTACACGGAACAAGTGTTTCCTTTTGCATTGTGGGTCAGATTTGCTTTACTTGCATTGTTTTACCGATTTAGCTGTCAAAATGGTGATTCTTTACAAGTGGCCTACAACGCCAATTATATTGATTTTTTGTTTAAAGATAGTCAATATTATACATATTTCGGGAAAAATATTCTTTTTTTGTGGTAACGCCTAATTTTTTTTAATAAATACGAAAAAATATACAAAGAGTATAAATGGTTGGTTTTCGACATCTATCGGTAAATTTTCAAAGTTATGGAAACACAATATAAAATCATTTTTACAAAAAATAACTTTATTTCTACGAAATTTTGTAAAACAGGGATACAGTTTAAAAATATATAAGATTACAAAATATTTAAATACCTTCTACTTTCGTGCAGGTCTTGAAATTGAATTATTATTCAATTATGGAGTATTATTTGAATGACATCACAAAAGCGCCACAATGCGTTTAAAAATATAAGTTTTCTTCCGATGAGATTAATATCGAAATAATAAAAAGATCATCAAAATGAAATAATATTATTATCAACAACTATTGATTATTGATTACAATTTAAAAATATATAAGATTACAAAATATTTATATACCTTCTACTTTCGTGTCAGGTCTTGAAATTTAATTATTATTAATTTAACTATGGAGTATTATTTGAATGACATCACAAAAGCGCCGCAATGCGTTAAAAAATATAAGTTTTCTTCCTATGAGAATAATATCGAATAGATATAATAAAAAGGTCATCAAAATGAAATATTATTATCAACAACTATTGATTATTTATTATAAAATAATGTATGCTGTGCACGTTACAACTTTAAAAACACATTCGTTCTATATTGGCAACCCAAAGTTTGGATTAATTGGACTAACATAAATAAAAAAAATACTTATGTACCTATTTAAAAATAATCAAAATGAGGTAAATAACTACATTTTGATGATGGAGAATAGAGTGCTGTTACTCATCATAATATGCCCATGAGACACAAAGCGAAGATGCAGGTCGATAAATTGCAGCATCCAGAGTAATTTATCTTTTCACGGCACTCACGGTTAAGGGCAAGCGTTCGTTCTTCCTCGCGGGTGCTCAGGTTGACGTGGCCAAGTCTTCATGGACTATTGGCATCGTCATGGGCATGTTCATGGGGCGTGTGGCTGGGGCCATATGTCCATGCGGAGTAGCCGCAAAAACAACACTGGCAATGGACTGGAAGCCCGCACCTTGTGAAGTCCACTAGACATTGTGACGTCCACCAGGTGTTGGTTAACACTGTACCGAATATATTTTTTAAGTACCTACCATAAAAGCTTCGTTTCATTTTGTTGCATGAACCGCCGAAGGCGGCCATTTACCGCGCAGCGGTAAAAAGTAGGCTGAAAGCCCTAGCTTAGAAGCTGAGCGAAGCGATGCTTCTCAGCTAGTTATTTATATAAAATTGACAATTTATTCTGTATTTTGCTCGTGTAACAAGATACTAATTTGTTGTCATTCTTTGATATAAACTTTTTATACAATTACTCTGAATAAATATTATGTTTTCTCATATATAATCTAAGGTTTTCTCAATATTTTTTTTATAAATATAACTTTCATAATGCAATGATGCAATATGAATTATTTAAAGATTGCAAAATTGACCTTGAAAAATTCGTAAAATGATTTTTTGTACTATGTAGATTTATAAAATTTATTTTTTTATGTCATAATGAACATTATAAATGAAAAAATGTTTTTATTCAAATCTGATCTGTCACATTCAAGTATATAAAACATGTTCTATGAACATGAGAAAAAGAACAATCCGCCAATATGGATAGCTGTCAAACTCCATACGACTGATAAGTCGGCCATTTTTTTTCCCCTACCTTGCGGCCTGTCTAGAGGAAAACGAACGACGAACAATCCAGAGGGCCTTGGTATGGTACTATTTAAAACGGACCACAGCCTTCTATATTATATACTAGCTGAGAAGCATCGCTTCGCTCAGCTTCTAAGCTAGGGCTTTCAGCCTACTTTTTACCGCTGCGCGGTAAATGGCCGCCTTCGGCGGTTCATGCAACAAAATGAAACGAAGCTTTTATGGTAGGTACTTAAAAAATATATTCGGTACAGTGTTAACCAACACCTGGTGGACGTCACAATGTCTAGTGGACTTCACAAGGTGCGGGCTTCCAGTCCATTGCCAGTGTTGTTTTTGCGGCTACTCCGCATGGACATATGGCCCCAGCCACACGCCCCATGAACATGCCCATGACGATGCCAATAGTCCATGAAGACTTGGCCACGTCAACCTGAGCACCCGCGAGGAAGAACGAACGCTTGCCCTTAACCGTGAGTGCCGTGAAAAGATAAATTACTCTGGATGCTGCAATTTATCGACCTGCATCTTCGCTTTGTGTCTCATGGGCATATTATGATGAGTAACAGCACTCTATTCTCGATCATCAAAATGTAGTTATTTACCTCATTTTGATTATTTTTAAATAGGTACATAAGTATTTTTTTTATTTATGTTAGTCCAATTAATCCAAACTTTGGGTTGCCAATATAGAACGAATGTGTTTTTAAAGTTGTAACGTGCACAGCATACATTATTTTATAATAAATAATCAATAGTTGTTGATAATAATATTTCATTTTGATGACCTTTTTATTATATCTATTCGATATTATTCTCATAGGAAGAAAACTTATATTTTTTAACGCATTGCGGCGCTTTTGTGATGTCATTCAAATAATACTCCATAGTTAAATTAATAATAATTAAATTTCAAGACCTGACACGAAAGTAGAAGGTATATAAATATTTTGTAATCTTATATATTTTTAAATTTTAATCAATAATCAATAGTTGTTGATAATAATATTATTTCATTTTGATGATCTTTTTATTATTTCGATATTAATCTCATCGGAAGAAAACTTATATTTTTAAACGCATTGTGGCGCTTTTGTGATGTCATTCAAATAATACTCCATAATTGAATAATAATTCAATTTCAAGACCTGCACGAAAGTAGAAGGTATTTAAATATTTTGTAATCTTATATATTTTTAAACTGTATCCCTGTTTTACAAAATTTCGTAGATATAAAGTTATTTTTTGTAAAAATGATTTTATATTGTGTTTCCATAACTTTGAAAATTTACCGATAGATGTCGAAAACCAACCATTTATACTCTTTGTATATTTTTTCGTATTTATTAAAAAAAATTAGGCGTTACCACAAAAAAAGAATATTTTTCCCGAAATATGTATAATATTGACTATCTTTAAACAAAAAATCAATATAATTGGCGTTGTAGGCCACTTGTAAAGAATCACCATTTTGACAGCTAAATCGGTAAAACAATGCAAGTAAAGCAAATCTGACCCACAATGCAAAAGGAAACACTTGTTCCGTGTAAATTGTTCCCTCTCCTTATGTAGGATTTTATTATTTCGTGCCTTTTGAGCTCTGGCTATGACGGGAACAAACAAAACTTTACGTTGGCATCAGTTGGCATTATAATAACCGTAAGGATATATTCTCATAAATCAATTTTGGCGACTCGGCGAGTAATGCAAAAAAGCATTCTATAAGTCTTATTATATAACATTAAAACATACTTTCTTTTGAAAATAACATAAAAAACATATCAGCTCGCGAGGCTTTGTGTTTTTATACTGTTTCAAATGTTATATTATAAAAATGTAATATTATAAGATTTTTGCTCTACTGTAAAATTGACGATTTTGACAGTAAGATTTCAAACGAAAGACAGACAGACAGACTGACATGAATTTAGCCGTGCACAAACATGTGCAAATCCAGAACGACAATCTTACCAGGTCTACTTTATTTATATGCAGAAGACTATGATGAGACCTCTCGTCTACCACGAGGAAACATCAAGCCAAGGTGTGGGGAAGAAAAGGAGACAAATGATGGTGACACTATGAAATTGTAGTAGTACGGCGCATTTATTCAAAATATCAGTTAAGTTGGTCCATGGCAGTTAAATAATAAAAAAAACAAACAAACACAACAACAACAGAGTACAAATAACAAAACAAAACGATAACAATCCAACTCTCAAACACCACCGAGCACGAAGAGACGCTGACCAGAAGGTGCAGCCCCAGGGTACAGCGACATCCTTTCTCCAGGCATGTCACTGTCTTACACGTGGTGGCTGAAGTTCCGGCGGGGCCCAGCCTCTGCGCCAGGCTGGCAGGTCCTTGTCGTACTCGGCGTGGTTTCTTCTTCTTCTCCTGATCTCCTCCTCCAGACCGTCACCCATAGCTGGCTCTGTGCCCCACGGCACGCTATGACGGCGCATCTCGACAGAGGTGGCATACCAGCTGGGGCCTCACCGGAGGCGAACCGACGCCCCAGACGACACGGATTGCCCCTCGTGGTCCAATCTGCGAGCCGCCGCGTTCCCTACGCGGTGGCCCCACACTGCGCTCTGCCTCCAACCTCCTGTCCTGTTGATGCCCTAATCTTGGTTCTGGGGCACCATCAGCGTCCATGCGCGTGACGTGTCCTCTCACACAGACCTCCTGCGTCGTCGAAAATATGGCCGCCATCGGGACGCGCGTGTCGACCGATGACGGCGTCGTACTAAACCGTCCGTCTTCCACCAGAGTTGGTTGCGAAGAGAGCGCGTGCCATAGCGCGTGCTAGCTGCAATTTCCGTTGCTTGCCCGCAACGAGCGCTAGCTGCTTTCAGAAATGTTGCCGTGGAAAAAAATAAAAATCAATGTTTTTCGGCAATATTTTTTTCGGGCATAACAACTACATCAAATGAGTTTTCAGACTTGGCCAAAATGTATTTGAAACGAAGTGAATCGTATTATAAAAAATATTGTAGTTGAGGGATTTATAATATTTTTTGTTCTTATATTATATAAGCATATATTTTTTTAAGAGTCATGTCTGTCGTTTTCGTATTTGTACATCTAGAGTTAGGATAAGAAATTGTTTTTTAATCTTTTCTTGTGATTCACTCATAAATTTTTGAATTAATGTCGTTGAATTTAATCATGTAAAACATCGCAAATACACACTAAGGAATTAAAAATGCTAATTCCAACACTCACTATGTGATCAGCTGAAGTGGTCCATATTTTTTGTGGAAATAAATGTGATTGAGAGTACCTTCATTTTTAAATAAAATTTAAGTTATTAGTTAATTTTTAGGAAAATATATCTATTTTTTATTTTATTACTTCTCGGGCAACAAACAGGTTATATGTAAAATATTCATTTAACACGCATCCAATAACAAGTTGCCACATATTTGAGACATACATTATTTTCGCCTGACAGATCCAGACTGAAAACACAATTAAAATCTGTGTCTCCACGGGGAATTGAACCCGGGATCTATCCTTCAGAAGTCAGAAATAAAAAAACTGAATCATGAAGGCCGACTCTTATTATGCTCTTTTTTTGTCCATTCTAAACAAGAAATTATTTATAAAAAAAACGTTAACCCATGATATTACCAAAACAAGCATGTTTGCCTGTCAATTTTATTAGAATAATCACTTCAAAATTGAGTCGTTTGACGTCACACCATTTCAATTAAAATTTTATTTAAAACATGTTATTTATAAAAAGCATCGAGTAAATAATCTATGAAATACAAAACAATGAATGAAAATAGAGTATATACCTTGCTAAATATTAATAAAATAAACAAAAAACACACGATTAGCTGTCAAAATCTGATAAATGCGGGTAAATGTACGAGATTGCCATATGTAAATTAAACTGGACATAGAAATTTTATTTACATATGGCAAATTTATACTAATGTTTGGGTCACGCCCCCTTCAGTTTTCTCACGGAGTTAACACCGGAAAACTCCATACAAAATACCAAATTCCGAGATTTCTCGGGAGTTAAGACAACTCTTGGTGTTTCATACAAAATCAGCCTGCTGATATCTCGGGCCTATATTTTTGTAAAACTTGAGTTTAGTTAGCTCTTAAACTGAGACTGTAATACCGGCCCATAGATTTGTGAACAATATTAATATGATACTGATGAGACCTCTCTCTGACCACGAGGAAACATCAAGCCAAGGTGTGGGGAAGAAAAGGAGAGATAAAATGATGGCGACACTTAAAAATTGTTTTAGTACGGCGCTTTTTTATTTATAATGTTCACAAATGGTCCATGGCAAAAAAAAATAATTAAATAAAAACAACAGACAACAAATAAAACAGAAACACGTGGCATCTTCCGAAACGAACTGTCAAACACACGCGAACACACGAAAAGACGCCGACCAGAATATACCGCCCCAGGGTACAGCGACATCCTTCCTCCAGGCATGTCACTGTATTCCACGTGGTGACTGTAGTTCGGCGGGGCCCAGCCTCTGCGTCAGGCTAGCAGGTCTTCCTCGTGTCCGGCGTGGTTTCTTCTTCTCCTCCTGATCTCCTCCTCCAGACCGTCACCCATGGCTGGCTCTGTGCCCCACGGCACGCTATGACGGCGCATCTCGACAGAGGTGGCATACCAGCTGGGGCCTCACCGGAGGCGAACCGACGCCCCAGACGACACGGATTGCCCCTCGTGGTCCAATCTGCGAGCCGCCGCGTTCCCTAATAGCAATTTTTTTGCCAACTGACATTTTTGGTGCGAAAATTTGAATTTGATCTGTGCGACCGGCAAATTTTATTAAATTGTTAAATAGTTAATTGTTATATAGTATATTTTATTAAATTGAATATTTACCAGTGTCAGCTTTTTGTTTGTTTTGTGGATAGTTCATTCCACATCAAATAGACACGCAATTGACAGTGGATTTAATGAATTTATCAAAATGCTCAAACATTTAAACTGTGACAGTTAATTTTTATTAATATGAACTTTCAACCTAGGATGCTTTTATAATGTATTCATGAAAATAGCAATATTGCAGTTTTCAAGATTGTATGTTTATTTCCATTGGAATATAACCTGATATAGTTGTCACAAAATATCTTGAAGCTGGCTTCCAGGTGCACGAGCGCAAATTTGTTTCTTTTTGCTTCATCGATATACATGCATATCGCCCCCCTTCTCGGCGAAATGGCTCAAGTTATTTGGCAACAATTATACTCCGTTCAAAGAATGATGGCGATGTGTGACAATAAATTAAAATAA
Source organism: Molanna angustata (assembly GCA_963576475.1). Lineage (NCBI taxonomy): Eukaryota > Metazoa > Arthropoda > Insecta > Trichoptera > Molannidae > Molanna > Molanna angustata. The sequence continues at coordinate 32,571,520 of OY754974.1, read as the reverse complement.
TGGAAATATTTTACTGTTGTGTAATGCACCTTTAAAAGTTCAGCATACCCCCAGATATTTACTTTGCTTACACCAAATTTTGGGGTCAGCTGTTCAAAAAGTACCTGTTGCATAAATGTAGAATATGGTGAAGGGAAATGAAGTAGGTAGGTAAATATTATTCATTTTTTTTATATATTTATTACTATACAACACTCTAGAAAATAATAAATATTTTATAAATTCAACAAAACAGTATAATAGCACAATTAGCTGCTTAACTGCTAGCCCTAGAACAGGTATACCTAGTTGGGCAGCAGTTATCTATTTTAATAAAGATTATTTAAATGGTGTGACAAATAAATAAAATAAATAATTGATCAAAGAAAAATTTTCAATCATATAAAAAAAACAATAAATAATATAATAATATTTAAATGACACATTAATCACAAAATATATAATGTAATTTTATTAAGAAAATTAAATAAATTTATGACACATTAAAAATATTGTATATTAAAAATATGCTATAAAATATTTAATTCTTCCTTCAATACTTTTTTTGTCATTTGTCAAATTTTTCTTTCATTCAAACTAGTATTTCATTTGTCATAAAACTTCTTTTACTCACCACCAAAAATCATTTTTCATTCTTCACAACATTCTAATGTAATAAATCCCTATACTTGGAAGATCATTTAATGGACTAGTGGCTTCGTTCATAAAATTGTACAGCTATTATTATAGTAAAAAAGATAAAAAAAATTAACTTAATAAATACTGCCAAATATTTTAATTTTATTCCAATTGGACTAATTATAAAATCTTATTATAAGAAAATATTTACTATTTATTAAATCATCTTCAGCCAACATAATATATTGTGTAATTGTATTTTGTATGACACAATTAAGTATATTTATTTCAAGTAATTAGTATTTCGAATACAAATCTACACATGTAATATAATTATTTATTTATTTTATGCAAACATTTTATCACAATAATATAAATATAAATAGTAGCTACATTTATTAAAAACCATATAATATTATATTTCATTCCCAGCAAATATTCATCTTTTTCGCATTCAAGCAATTTAGTTAAATTCTGGATATTGATACATTGAGTTATTATACTCAGTACATCATTCAATTGACCATTCCATTTCTTTCATTATTAATCTCTATGAGAGTGAGTTTTGGTATGATGTACATACCTATACGGAGCGAGTTATTTTAAAAAGTATTACGTTTGACGACTCCTGACACAATAATCGGGTGAAACAAAAAATTAAAAACTTTCAAATTTTATATTGAAATATCGCATGATTATTTCAGATGTCTTCAACTATTGATTGCGGTGTCAAAAATATTAGTACTCTAGTAAAAAAAATCTTCACTTCATTTCTCTAGCCGTACCGGTACGGCAATACTCCAATTTGTAATGACATTTCCTGCCGTACGGGTACGGCCATACTCATAGAGTTTAATTTGACTACTCATCGTTTTATTACACAAACGTGCCAATGATTTTTATTTTCATCATATTCTGAACCATGCCAAAGCTTTACTCTTATTTATATGCTGGAACAACTATTGTATATTGTCTGGCAATTTCTGCTACTTATCATACGGTGAGTATGTATAGTCAAAAAGTGGGGGAGTGTCCTGTAAGTGAATTGTCGTGCTCTGAAGGTTTGAGTTTTTTTCACACATAAATATGACAACATCATCTCAAATACAGATGATAATGCCACATGATATTTTAAAAGTATTACTACTACGTCCATAACTGCAAAAAAATTGTTGTCTTTATAAAATGTTTTATAATATTGTCCATAGATGCCTCTTTTATGCATATTTTGAAGTTATTATAGTATTTTATAGATCATGATGTTGGGGAACATCGACAAGCCTATGATGAAAAGTTATTATGGACATTGTAAAAGTCCATAATCCTCCACATGTTTAGATTTGTGCGTTGTTTATTCATTGAATGAATATACACTTATAATTGATTCATGTCAAAATATTTATCAAATATCAAAGATAATACTTTGCTAATATTATTTTAGATTCACTAAAAAAGTATAGGTACATTTCAGCAAATGTATGGTCTATAACACTGCCATGGTTTAAAGAATTTATTTTTAAAATTGTTTGTTTTCTATAATAAATATGTATCATTTCACAACTTTTACTTGAATTATCAACATTATTATGATTCATTTTAATTTTTAACATTAACAAGCAACCAATATCTTAAAAATATAAATATAATACTGCGAATTATTATTACTTAAGAAATGTTTTACATACATACTAAATTGAAATAAATATTATAAATTAATAAATAATAATTTTTTTTTTTTTTTTATTAAAAAATTGAATATGTCCTTGTTAAACAAGTACATATACATCTTCCTACGTTCCCTAAAGTAAGCATAAATGCTTGTCCTATAGGTGAACGAGATCGGTCGAGGCAGGATACGAACTCGCGACCACTGGATTACTAACCCAGCGCGCTAACCGCTCTGCCATCCACCCATCCAATAATTTATTTATTATCTATGTAGGTAAAATAATTTATTTTATTATCTATGTAGGTAAAATATGGCAGTGATTACAAATTCACTTACATTATATTCATTAAGAAAAAAACATATTGTATACCTAGGTATTATATTTATTTTTCAGTAAAAAATAATGTTGATGTTATGAAATTTCCACAGTGGAAAACTTGACAAACTAGCTCCTAGATTGATTGGTACAATTTCGTCATAACAAACATATTTTACTGTGGCATTTTTAAACTAATCTATATTTTCATCCCAAAGAAGCAAGAGTTGTATCAGAAACATTGATAATTAATTTTCTTCCATGAGAAATAGAACTCCAACTACCTGAATAATTGGATAGTAATAGAAAATAGGTATGTATGAAATAATTTCATAAAAAAAATGAAAAATAACTGTGCATATTACAGTAAATAGTATTGTATTTATTTTAATAACAAAAGAGTACTAATTGTTTAGATTTCCTAAAGTATAGTACATTCTTATATAAACATAGGAATTATATAAACATATAAGTAAGTACTTATGGTTCCTTAAACATTTCGGTAAGGGTTACCTCTTTAGACATACTTAAAGTAGGTAATCCGAATCCGTGTAATTGGAGTTCTACTTCTAACTTATGTGTATTTCAAATAACGTAAAAATATTGGCATGACAAAATGTATTTATTTTGTAAAACCTGAATCATACATAATATACAAAAAAAAACTCATCAGTAAAATGTATTACATAATAAATTGTATTACATTATTCAATAGGAACATTAATTAAATATGCAAGTATGTTTGATAAAAATTCTTAATTTACAATATAATATTTTATGTACTTTCATTCAGATATTGATATAATGTTTAATTTGATAATTCTGTTAGTTTATATGTTCAGATTGTTTAAAGATATATTTAAATTATAAAAAAATATTTCTTTTTGAATTTTGTGTAACCTGCATTGAAAAAAAAATTCTATAGTTTTACAAACAATGTAGAAACAAGAAAAAGATCAAAGCTAAAAAAGTTCAGGTTTTGTATAACCAAAGATAAAAAGAGCCTGCACCCCTAGACAACGTGTCATTTAGCTCAAGAAAAGATTACTCAATGTATGGAATGTCACGTGACAACAGTCACTTCCATACAATGAGTTATCTTTTCTCGTTTCTTTTCTTGAGATAAATGACACGTTGCCTAAGGGGGCTGATTTTGACTTTTAATTCTAATTTTTAACACATACAACTTTTATTGCTATTATATTATATTATATAGGTACTTATTTGATTTGAGGTATATGGCATTGAATAATTATCAAACAATAAATAAAAATCTTTGTATGAATCAATTACCTTAAACATCTAATTTATAATTTAAATCTAAAAAAAAATATTTTCATTATAATAAATATAATTTATTATATATTCAAAAATGTTACGTACATGTTTATCAAATGATTAGTATTGAGTGGTATACTTGTTTAATTTTACCTAATTTTGAATACTCGAATACAGTTATATATATTTTACGATAGCGTTTCCCATGCAAATGATTGCTTTTCCAAAAAATTGGCAGTTATATTATCACATTGATACAACTATTTGTATATCATAAAATTTTGGCGTTTAGAGTTAATTTAAAATATTGAAAACAAAGATTATATACCTACTATTTATTTATTTATCTTTTTGTACATATCTTTCCTTTGTAAGATTTTTTCCGTGACTCTTATGTCTTTTGTGGCTCAGTTGGCTACATATCTAATCCCTGAGTGAAAGATCTCAGGTTTGAAACCCGGTGGAGTCATAGTTTTTAATATTTCATTTTCAGTCTGGATCTGTGAGACGAAAAATATCAAGTCTCCAAAATGTGGCCGTTATTGGGTGCGTGTCAAATTCATATTTGATAAAGTTCCTGTTAGTTGCCCAAGATGCAATATAAAATACAAAACTTTTGCAAACTTTCAAGGTTTTGATAAAGATATTTAAATTAGTGTCAATATTTATATCTTTATAACATAGACAGCAAATTAATACTAATGTAAGATTGTCTTATTTCCATCAATTTACTTTTATACAATATTTTAATAATTGTCTACACCAAACTGGATATGCAAAATATCCGTTGAGTATGAGTATCTACTTTAAAGAAAACACAAAAGAAAATAAAATAACCTAATACATTGAAAATAAGTGGAAACAAATATGATTCTATATTTGACTAGGATTTTAACTGAATATAAGGTTATTTTTTTAAACAAAAGTCAGTTATTACTCCGGAGTGTGTAAGACTTCTCAACTTATCTGTCTCTCCAAAAAAAATAATATTATATCATCTACTCATTCCTCCAAGATAATATAATTACAGAAAAAGGGCGAGAACATTGGCAACAATGAAATGCCCATAAAATAGAAGAAGAAGAAGTCAGATAATTTTTATTGCACCTTACATTTAATGAAAAGTTAATTAAATTTTGTGTTTATTTTTTGGATTTAGCAATTTTTGAGATTGTTGGGAAGCGCTAACCTATTACTATACAGACGCTTCGTCTATGACAGTTATTAACCGATTATTGGCAGCTGCCTGAGGTGCCTTCCATTTAGGAATCCTTCCATAAGTGTTCAGCGAGGGTATTTGAGACAAGGAATCATCCAGGTCTGTAGACTGATCTGTAGCCAGAGTCACTCCTCCTATTCCTACAGTCCTGTTGGCACCTTTAGCCAGCGACCATTTTCTTCCTTTGCGATCTAATATCATTGGCATTTCGGCAATCAGGTTGTTTTCATATTCACTAAGCATCAGATAGTTCTCAACCTGTAAAATTATACAAAAAAATGTTTAAAGTTTTGTATGTGATTTCGACATTGATACACTGCAATATAGTTAGAATCTTCACATGTTTAGGGAAATTTTTGATAAAAAAATACTTGATGTAAGTAATATTGAATAAAATTAAACGAAAAATAACGCTGAGAGAAAGATCAATAGGTACTGATATCCTACTTGTAGCAACTCTGAAATGGAAATGGGCAGGACACGGGCCCAAGTCAAATTCTAGCGCTTTGAACGCCAAGCGCTTTGAGCGCCCGAGCGTTCTTGTCGCCAAATCGGTAGTCAAAACAAAACGCTGTTCGCTTTCTCATGAAACGCTTTGACGTTAAGACGGAATGCGTCAGAAGCTCAGACAAAGACAGTGCTGAAGTGGACAAAAACAGTACTGATTTGGAGACCTCGTACGATAAAGAGAGACGAATGGATGATATGTTAGCACATCCTGGATGCAGACTGTACAGAATATGGCAACATGGAGGCAAATGGAGGAGGCCTTCGTACAGTGGGGGACGGGAATTGGCTGAGAAAGAAGAAGTAATTTAAAATAGTTCTTACCTTATTGCAGCTGGTGATACAATCTCCAATATAGTCCAAGTCTTCCAGGATATTATCTGGTAAATCCATGTCAGCTAATCCTTCTTCAGAGATGCAGGTCAATTCAGCTTTCATTTCCGGTGCTGAGTGAGCTTCGCCTCCTGGAGGACTGCCAAGATCACCTCCAAGAACTGAAAATTTAAAAAGATTTGTGAATAAAATCAATTTGTAATAAATATGAAGACATGCTTGTTGACAATCAGATCCTAATATTTAATATGTTGGAAGGATAATAATTGAAATTGGTTTTTATACAACACATTTTACATATTTCAAGTTGGACTCTGTCATCTCAGGAGGCAGTTTTTAAATAACAGACTAACGCCCCACTCGGATAAATCTGTTCTGGGGCTGTTACTTTTATACAATATTAGGGTATAAAAATTATTTACAAATAGAGGATACCTAATATATTATAAGGGGCACAGAGGTTAAATGTATCAGTACAGTTTTAGATTAAAAATATAAGAAATGAAATGAAATATAGGAAATAAAAGTTCATAATTCAGATGTTGAGGGTGCGCAACCTCCTCAGCATAGAGGCTGCCTGAAGCAATTAACCATTTTTTTGTAAGAATTTTTAAGAAATTGTGATGTGTTGTTTTCTTTATATTATTGTTTAGTTTATCAAATATACGTGGGGCAGTAAATTTAAACTGTCTTTGTCCAAATGAGGTCTTCATAATTGGCACAGTATAGCTAATGTTATTTGCATGTTTAGTGGTTCGTGTTTGTTGGGAATTGTTATGTAAAATTATGTTCTTATGTAAATGTACTAGTGCAGTTTTGAGGTATAGTTGTCTCGGGTCAAGTATGTCAAACATTTTGAACAAATCATCTGAAGGAAATGATCTCCCAACATTTTTGATTTGACAGTAACTTTGTTGTATTCCATGATTATAAGAATAATGGGGCAAATACTTTGCTAAATACCACTTGATGAGTATAAATTAACACTTCAGGAGAGCACTACTCCCATCGACAGGTAATAAATAATGTAATATCTATGCTGTGCCTACTAAGTATGTTGCTGTGTTGATTGGTGGGGTGTAGAGGAAGGGGTAGGGGTAAAGTATACGGTATTGTGATTGGTTGGACAGTCGAATGATGGATGAATGAATTAGTATGATAGTGAACCTAATGCTGCAGCAGCTGCTGATCCTGGAATTGAATTTTCTCTTTCAGGTTCTTTAGAAAAGGACGTCCTTCGTTGTGGACATCTCTTAGAATCACATATCACTTGATTTCCACTGCCCCTGGAATCAATAAAAACTGACTGATTAAGAAATAAATAAATCAAAATTGTACATAAAAATTCATAACCAAATTTATTTTGTGACAGTGTTATTTTTAAATATTTTCTTTAATTTCTTAAATTTATTTGTATTTAAATGCTATTATTTGTTGCAAAAGATTGTTATAAATAGTAATTAATTTATTTAAACTTTGACCATAGACAAACATAGTATATTTTTTTATTATCAACAATGAGCATGATTAAATTAATGATAATCGACGATTAACTGTAGGGTAAAAAATAATAAGCACGATTAAAATATAATCGACGATTAACTGTATGGTAAATTGTCAATGATATTTTAATATTGGACCTAGTGTCCATTGAAATTTCTGTTATTTTTAAAAATAATAGAATTATACAGCAAAGTAATTGTGGGAAAAAAATGAATTATATTAAAGTAAACATGATCAAAACCCAATTAAATTCTACCTTGTATGTTTATGCCTTGAAATATTTCTTCTATGGAGATCAATAAAGAATAGAGCCAGACTGCCAACAATGACGCATGTAGAACTAAAGTAGTAGCCAGACTTTCCACCGCAACCTACGTTTATGTAACCTAATAAAAAAATATTTATTAAAATTATATAAATGAAAATATTTATTATTTTTTTTACAATGAACTACTTAAGAGGGTGACTGCTGCCAACGTACCTATTTTTTCAATTTGAATTTGCGTCATTACTACAAAACGAATTATTTTGAAAAAACCTAGTTAGTTTGGATATTAATAAATAAAAATATACCTTAATTTTTTAATTATGTTCTGTATATATTGTTGTAGGAAAATAATAAGCATACCCCAATTTTTGACATTTATCTTAAATTTCTAAAAAAACTAGAGCATTATATTTTTTTATAAATCAAAGAATATCAAAATATCTGGAAAAATACGATGTAACGTTGCATTAATGCATCAGGTTAAGTTAATAAACCAAAAAAACTTATATTTCGCAATGGCGCTGAATGGAAAATAAATGTTTATTAGGTTTATGTATTTTCTAAACCTGAAGCATTAATGCAACGTCACATCGTATTTTTCTAGATATTTTTGTCTTCTTTAATTTAAAAAAAAATATGTTGAACTACGCCTTATATTTTATTAAAAATATAAGATAAACATTGAAAATCGGGATATGCCATTATTTTTCTACAAGAATTTATACAGAACATTATCAAAAAGTAAAGATTACATTTTTCTTTATGAATACCCAAACTATCTAAATTATTTTTTTCAAAACGATTTGATAAGAAATAATGATGGTATATCATTGAAAAATAGGTACGTTGGCAGCAGTATCCCCCTTAAATAAAATTTTTCAGTATTTACAATTAGGTACACAAATTATTTTTTCGTAGTTATTTTTAAGAAACGTAGAAACATATAATATGTATGGTTTAAAAACTTGCTTTGATGAATAGGTATATTGTAACATCATTAAAATAAAAAATTGGAGCAAAAGAATACTTTTTCTTTCAATTTAGGTGTTATAAAATTACCTGATATAGGCACTCCGATAGCTATTGGAATTGCCTGTGAGCATTGTACAAATCCCCATGTTCTAGCAAAGTTTCTGGAACGTACTCTCTCATATGTGTACATCTTGAGAGAATAATGGTACCCACCACAGAATATTCCTGAAAACAAAACATAAAAGAGACATGATCATTAATATAATTATTATCTTTTATCGATAGGAAAAATATTATATCAGTTGATAGAACTACAGTAATTTTCAGCGCTTGGTGCATAAAAAAATATTTATTTATTTATTATAATTTACATTTTTTTTGCATGTTATATAATATATCTACTACACTAGGCTTAGCCTCTACCGAGGTTGTATATTTCACAATCACATTAATACATCTGTATACAATATTTTCATTGTATTTCATTCAGTTTTAGCGACAGTATAATATATTCTATATAACAGCATGATTTATATGTAAGTAAACAAAAATATATCAGTCAAACAATAAAGTATAAAAAATAAAACAAAACTATTTCAAACAATATCAGATAATATAGTATGGCGTTTTGCACCCACACACAAGAACACCCAAACACACTCATACACACCATGTTCATCTATATACTAGGTAGGGACATAGGTAAGTACCTTTTCAGTATCCTTTCTATCAAAATAATCAAAGTTTCTATCTAAACTCCTGATTGTATGCAATATTTAACGCATATATTATACAAATTGTGATATAAATAAGTTAAGGAGTTTTAACGAAATGAAATTCTACTTCATGAAAAATGAAATCTACTCATGGAGTAAGGAATTACTTTTTATTGCTTTAAGATATAACAATCGTTATTTTACATACAAAACCCTTAGTTTAAAGCGTCCGATAATCTGAAGGAAAGGTACAGCTTGTATGACGTTGAAGATATTAAGCCGAAATCATTGAGGAAAGAAGGAATTCGAGTGTATTTAAGTTGAATGTTGCTAAGCAATTTTCTTGTATCAAATTTAACCATAATATTAAATCTAATCTTTCGATTGCAGAGATAAGTAAATGTAGAACCATATGCCATACAAATTAATGGCCTCTAGCTAAATATTATAATATGTGCCTTCGTTTATTTGACTATCGAAAACTTCGCTGCCAACTGAGGTTCGACTTTAATTTTGAACAGGTAGTGTGTATGATATAATAATGGATAGATAGACTTTTATTAGTCTCCACTACTATATTAGTGGAGAGTTATGATTTCACAATCTACAAGTATATTTTTTACATCAATTTCTCAAATGGTGTCATGTCACATAACATGTAGAATTAGGGTTACCAGATGAAAAAATCAAGGGTCCGGAGAAAAGGCCTGATTTTCATGGAAAAGTCCTGAGATTTTATGTGTTGTGGGCAAACATTAACAAGACAATAGGTATTTCACGATTACCAGAGATACTGCGTATTTGTTAATATATATTTGCAATTACAGCCAAGAATTCAAACGTAGAAAGAGTTTTTTCTATCATGGGGGCTCAATGGTCGAAAGAAAGAAACCGACTAAAGGTGTCTTCAGTTCGAGCTATACTTCAAGTTCAATATAATTTGAAGAGTTTAACATGTGAGACATTTTATAAATCAATAATTAAAGAAAAAAACCTTACTTAAAAAGTTATCTTCACATATTAAGTATATATCTACGATAAAACTGATTAAGTACCTACTTGTATAATTACCAAAGGAAGATTATTTTTAGTTTGTTTAACTTTTAATTAAAGAGATCTTTAAAATTTAAGCTGTGTTTTATTGAAAATCCTGAGATATCATGAGATTTGCAAAATCCGGCCGCAATCCTGAAAAAAGTCGAAAAATCCTGAAATCTCAGGACAAATCCTGAGATATGGTAACCCTATGTAGAATGCATCATATGCGTTTTGTGATGTTATTTTGTGTATGGTGTATTATGACATTCTGTGTCTTCTATATGTAAAACCCAAATTATTTTTATTATTTTTTTAAAAATGAAAATGTCCTGGTAACAATTAGGTACATATACATCCTCATATATTCCCTAAATTAAGTAAGTATAAATGCTTGTGCTATTGGTTAACGAAATCGGTCGTGGCAGTATTCGAACTCGCGACCACTGGATTACTAACCCAGCGCGCTAACCTCTCTGCCATCACCCATTATAATTTATTTAAATCGATTTCGTTAGTTTGGAGCTGATGAATTTTCAATAAACGAAGGTTCATTATTTTTTCTCTAATGATTTTAACTGTCGAAACATTCAAAATGTTCTCACGTTCTAGAAAATTGTGTTTTAATTTTTGTTTCAATAATGCACTTCAATACACTTTAGGGGTTGTCAACCTTTCAATAAGAATAAAAGTATACAGATAGTATGTAGTGAAGATCATGTAAGTACATATATACCTACTAGTAACAACCCACTCGTTTAAAAGTGTATCAACAGTATTCTACATACATACCACCACGCTATGTCCCTTACGGGGTAAGCAGAGAAAACCGAGCGCCATACTCCTCTATTTTTGCATACATTCCTGCCTTCCTTTACATCCATGCATCGTCTCATACATGCTCGTCGATTATTCAAGCTTCTTACATATGTTTCCTTCTTGTAAAATATCATTAACATGGTCATGCCATCCCTTTCTGGGGCGGCCCCTGCAATTCACTCCATCTCTTACACCTATGTATATTTTTTTGGTCAACCGTTCTTCGTTCATTGTTTCAATATGCCCAAATCATCTCAGGGCATTCACTTTAATGTTTTTTTTAAATAAAAATGAATATGTCCTTGTTAAACAAGTACATATACATCTTCCTACGTTCCTTAAAATAAGCAAATAAATGCTTGTGCTATAGGTTAACGAAATCGGTCGAGGCAGGATTCGAACTCGCAACCACTGGATTATTAGCCCAGCACGCGAACCGCTCTGCCATCGACCCATCTAAAGGGATGGAGAAGGGATGGAGAATGCGAGATAAATAAGGATATTTACTCATTAGTATCCTTAGTTATCTCACATTCTCTCCTTGTGTCCTCATTTTTTGTTTTTTCATACATCGTTCTAATACATACTATTTTTAGTGATCCCATTTCTACAGCATTTATTCTAATTTCATGCGTCTTTTGCTACGTCCATGTTTCACTGGCATAAGTCAAAGTAGGCACCACAATTACATTATGTAAATATATGAAAATTGAGTTACCTATGGTCACCTATATACTATATAGATACAATAAATATTTTTTTTTAGTAAGGCAGCCAGTCCCTATACAGGACTATTTGTGCCAAAGACGTTGATCGATGTGTATATTATGCAGTCAACAGTACAACTCTAGTGAGTGTGTAAAATAATTAGATATTGTGGGGATTACAGCATAACTATATTTTTCTGTATGAACTTATGAAGCAGTTTATAAATTTCCGTTGATCCTAAAGATACTACCTTCATAAAAATGTATTCAGAGATTGTCAACCGATCAACGAAAAAAAATTAATTAAATGTTGTGGAGATTTAGCGTTGGTCGCAACCCGCTAGTTTTTTTTATATCCTCTTTGAACCGCACAATTACATAATCAAATTGTAATCAGTCGTAATCAGCGGACGAGAATCTGAGGTATTATTATTATTATTATTATTTATTCGTCTAACAAAAATACAATCATTCTTCAACAGAAGTAATTTCATATACATCATGTTATTTTTTGATTCGCTATTCATAAGTTGACCGTTAGATATAGCCAATGCATGGCCCCTGGTGGTAAAAAAACTAACTAATTCATACATTATTCAATGTCATTCATTGAACAAAAGATCTGTTTCGAGATTACATTTTTAGGAAATATGGCGTCGATCGTAATGATCGATGAGTTTTTTTTATTGTTGATCGTTTATAAGTAAATGCTTCAGGATGAATTGACCACATAAAAAAAGAGTAGGTTGTGGTCAACGCTATACTCCTCACTACCAAGTCACTCCACAAAGTATTACAATTTTGTATGGAATATTTTCAACATTTTTATAAAATGAGTTTTTACAATATTTTCTTGTTTAATTATTTTATTATAAAAACTTGATATTTCTTCAATGCCATTTTATGAAACTGATGTGCCTTTTTTTTAAATAAAAATTTCATAATTTAAGTTTCCTGAGCTTGCAGGGATCACTTAGAAATATTTGACCGTCAAAAAAATTTTGAAGCACTATTCATATATCCTTCAAAATCTAATGGGGTCTAAGTGATATACATAGGTATTTAAAAAAAATTAAAAAAATAGATTTGAAAGAGTACTTTAGTCTATAATCGATACAGTAAAATAAACACGCCGTACATAGCACACAGCACATAGCACACACACAGATACATTGTGATGAAACTTTCTGAATACAATCTCAGCATGATACTAGTTGATAATCTGCAATAAAAATATACCCTTGAAAATTGCGAAATCATAACTCCCCACTTTGGGTTGTTGAGGAGTAATGAATGCGCCAATAAAGAATATGTAAGTAGGTACTTATTTTTTTATAATAATTTACTAATCAAAATAAAAAACCGGTCCGATGACATTTTAACTTTTACTCTTCATTACCCCAAGGGGATAAAGTGGTGAGTTATGAATTCGCATTTTTAAGGTTATTTTTTTATTGCAGATCATGTACAACTAGTATCATGCTGAGATTGTATTCTGAAAGTTTCATCACAATGTATCTGTGGGTGGGTATGCTGTGTACAATGTGCTATGTACGGTGTGTAAATTCTACTTTAACGATTATAGACTAAAGTACTCATTCGATTATTTTAAAATTTTGAAAATTTGTATATCTAATATAGGTAATACTCGCTTGGATCCCATTAGATTTTGAAGGATATCTTATCATCGCTTCTAAAAGTTTTAAACTGTCAAATATTTCAATGTGACCGCAAGCTCAGGAAACTTATAATTTGATATTTTATTTTCAAATTCCTAAAAAGGCACATCACTTTCATAATATGGCATTGAAGAATCATCAAGTTTTCATTATAAATGATTTAAATAAAAAAAAAACAACATACTCATTTTACTTTGTGAATACTTTGTGGAGTGACTTGATGGTGAGGAGTAAGGCGTTGGCCACAACCCACTCGTTTTAATATAGGAACTGTTTCACGGGAAACAAACCCAACAACAAGTTGCCACACTTTTCAGACTAATGAGAAATCGTCATTTGGCATGACAATAAAACTAGCCGCTTGCACTGGTTACAAGGAAGTGTTCATGAATAAAATATTATGTAAAACATATTAAGTAAATGAAATATATGTTGATTGTGATTTTCTGTGAGGTACCAGCTTAGAATGGTGCTTCCACTCCTATTTAAATCGATTTCGGCTGTCCCACAAAGAGCCGGATTATCGAAATTACAAGAGGCTTAATAACATTTTACATACTTCACCAATGAGGTTCACCACCCATTCTAAATTTAGTTCATTTTTAGGTTAGACGAGACTGGTGTATAGTCGTGCGTCCTTCTAGAATGTAATGCAAATCTGGACACCTGTCGCTGGTAACTATGTCATGCTGCGATATGTGGTGATGGTATGAATGAAAGATGATTGTCTCACAAGATCGAAATAAATTTTTCATATTATTGCTTACTCCTCTCTTTCTCAGCTACGACAGTTCTGCAGACACTTGGCAGCGCAATTCCAGCCAGGAGATGGATCTTTTCCAGAGGAGTACATAGGTCTGAGGCATTCGTGACTCTTAACTCTTGCTCATTTTTTTCAGCTCTCTAGTGTGTATACTTTTACTCTTAACAATATCTTTCTTTAAGTAACACACACCTCTAATATGAGTTATCTTACCGTATATCCAGGCGAACATGACATATCCATGGTAGTTTCCGTGGACAGCTGTGAAGGCGAGGATCGAGAGACCGCACATGAAGACAGCCGCCTGACAGAGGTACTGCCGACCTATCCTGCACTCCGGAGAGGACCTGACCACCAGAAGACCGAAGGCGGCACACCCAGCTGTCCATGCCAGGCCGAGATATGCTTGGAGTAACACCACAGCTTCCCCTAAACCTGGAATAGTACGTAATAACACAACATAAAATAAAAAATCCAAGTTAAAAAAATAGATTGTTTCATATATTTGTAAAAACATTACGGTTTCTAGTCACGGCCCAAAACCGTCATAATGACGTGAGGAAGAATCAATTATCATTGGAAAAAACAAATGCTGACATCAGAATGACGTATATAATTATTCGGGATACATAAAAACCTGGTGTTTCTCGCACGTGAAAATACTATTAATAGTTTAGGGAATGTATGAGGATGCATATGTACTTGATACAAGGACATAGTGGTATTCATTCTTTAAAAACAAAAACAAAATGTCATATACCTACTATATATTGTTATGTGATATTTTTATATTGCTTCTCGGGCAACTAACAGGTACTATGTCAAATATTAATTTAACACGCACCCAATAACAAGTTGCCACCTTCTGGAGACTTGCGATATTAACCGTCTCACATATCCAGACTGAAAACACAATTAAAAACTGTGTCTCCACCGGGAATCGAACCCGGGACCTTTGTATCAGCAGTCAGATACCTAACCAACTGAGCCACGAAGGCCGACAGCCGATATATACCATGTTTATTTATCCTTCTTTTCAATTTTTTAGCCGGTTTCGAACCTAAAAGTTCTCATATCAAGTTAAATAGTCTAAGAAGAAAGTGAATATATCTGAAATTGGTTCAGAATTTAGAAAAGTTTAGTGGGTTCCGTTGGGCCAGCATACCAGTAGAATTGGGTTCGAACCCTGCCTCGACAGATTTAGATCATACTTAAGGGAATGTAACTATGAGTTTTTTAAAATGTACATTTTGATAGGACATATTTTTTTTTTGAATCTAAAAAAATATCCTACTTATATCATTCTGGATTTCAAAAAATAACCAAATGTCTTATAAAAATTTAATATACCTTCTTCTTCTGCTTGATGTGCCAAGTAGAAAATAGGTGTATTGATTCCAAAAGCTGAAATTCCAGTAGACAATAAAAGGATCCTCACAGTTTTTGACTTTAAAGTGGAGAAGTCAAAGAAAGGGGGACTTTCGTCGATCTTGGTCTTGTCTTTGATCTTCCTCTTGATCTTGTTTTGGTTTTTTAGATGTAGGATGGCCCTCCTCTGTGGATGGTACAGAGACGCCGATCTATAGAAGGTGCCCAGGATGAAGGTGAGAAAGACAACTCCTGTGACGGCTTGTAGACCTAACCTCCAACCGATGGCGCTGAATATAAAACAGAAAAATATGAGTAAAATACTTATAGGTAAAATTTTCAAGTATATAGGTAGGTACCTACTTCCTAAAAAAAAAACTCCTGGTAAATATTTATTTATTTATTTATTTACCTTTTATCACACCATATAATGACAACAATAATGACAACAATAAGTAGATTACTGCTGCCCAACTAGGAAATCCTGTTCTAGGGCTAGCAGTTTACATTTTTTATTGACAATTATATGCAATTTATGAACCAGGTGATTGTTCCCGTTCCACACTAAATATGTACACTTTCTCAACTTTCTGCACTCACAATCATTACTTCGACAAACATATGGGCTCACACAAAACAGATCAACCAGGTCCCAATGTCCGCCATAATACCTGTCATAAATCTAATCTCTGACGCGATTTTTATTTCAGAGCCATAGAAAGAGACTAGTTAACTATGTTGGTGTAATTAATATGAATCACATGGTTCCCAAATCAAATCAATTATTTTTATGTGTTACTCAAAGAGCATCGCAAACACAATACGGCATAGATACAAATGTTGTTAATAATTTTAATTTTGAATTATTTAAGTAGTTATTGTTGAATAGGTACTAAGTATTTGTGTTAGTTCTGTCCTCCCATAATTTATTATGTTTTTTTTAATATTCACTTTGAATATTCTTTGAATATATACAGACTATCACTTCATTTTCCTCACAGTGGACCAAATGTTACATTTTTCCATCATGATACGTTCCAACGCCTCATCGACATTCATGCATAGTCTCATACATGTTCAAGTTTCTTAGAATTTTCTAAGAAACTTGAACATGTATGAGACCGATGTGGGCCATGTGGCTTCCTTCAGCATTCGTCGCTAATTCCCAGTTCCAGATGCCCATTGAGTTTTAACAGTCTCGCTGCACTCCATCAACACAAATAAGTTTGGGACTGCCAACGCTACGTCCACCTTGCATTTGAAATATCTACACTTATGTAAGTTAAATTCACTGACAATAATTAATGATAGATCACAAAGCCAAAATTTTGTAAATATACTAACGATATAGCGCCCTTGATGAATGCGCTCATGACTGCTATACCAAGTCCACTTCCTGATACTACAAACACTTCAACGAGTTCTCTCTTTCTCTTGAAGTATTGAGCTACCATCAGAGTAGCGCAGTCTCTTGCTAGACCTACTCCGACCCCCACAACGCCACCTATTAAAAACAATAAAATATATTTATTTAATAAGTATTAATGAATAATAAGAGAAAATGAACAAGAATGACTAGATTTGATATCAAATTTTGCAACTTTTATTGTCACCTGGGGGGCAAGTCTGGTCCAACCGGCGAAATCAAAACCCTCGTGATTACCCATATCATGGATATAATTATTATATAGAGTTCTAAAATATCTTTAGATCTCATAGAACTCCATATGATAATTATATCCATGACATGGGTAAACATGGATGATTTTGATTCCGCCTGTTGACCAGACTTCCTCCCTGGTTTTGATAAATTAATAAACCTAACATTGCGAACATTAGTGATGAGAAAAAAAATGATGCATGTATACCTGCAAGACTAAGACCAGGAGCAAAATCAAAATTAAGTTTGCAAGATTTTAAATGTCTTTGCGGTAGGTATTAAAATTTTTACTAACCAATTATTTTTGATCACAAAGAGTACTAGACAAAGACTGATCCAACTTGTTGATTCAAAACCTAGACTATCCTGAGGGGTAAGTCTGGTCTTTTTCTTGCATTATTTGCTCATCTCATAGATTAAGTGTGTTTGAGGTATAATATAAGTACGTATTATTTGATTTCACAAGGATGAAAATTCTCCCTGAAAATTATTAAAGTTATGTACCGATCATTATGTACCGCTCACCGTAACTGAAAAAGAGCTGGTGGAATTGCGAGGCGAAGGAGGTGAAGAGACATCCTAGAGCTGCGACCAGTCCACCCATGACTGCCGTAACCCTGGTGGACTTTCTGAGGCAGCAGGCCACAGTCACCGGTGATATCAACAGTGCAACGGCTGTTGAAAGAGCTCCCAGCCATCCTGGAACAAACACGAGGACACCACATTAAAATTACATCAATACAAAGTTTTATAAAATCATTAGGTAGGTTAATGGTGAATAAGCATTATCATGAGGTCGCTTTTAGCTGAATGTCAATAAAAAAATATGTGCCTAACTATGAAGAATATCTTATTAGATCCAAGCTTTAGATTTAGATGAATAGGATTGCCACTACCAGTGGCGGCTCTTCCTAAAGGGCTCTCGGGCTCAGCCCTCCCAAACACTTTGTTCAAAAGATTCCAAAAAATGTATGTCATTAAATCTTGAGAACACATTATTTTTCTATTTAATTTTTGCCGTCTTACGCCTGTAGTATATTTAGCGAAAGTATTTAAACGAACCTACTTTGTACAGCAAGCAAGATTCTATGAAATATTTCATTCCTCGGGCACAGTCGACTTGTGCCCGGAGAACCCATACAATAGGCATGATGACTAATTTTGAAAAACTATCTCACGATGTTTTTACGCATTCACTGTTTTCAAATATATATACATTTCTACATAAAATAAAGGTTTAGTAGCAAAAATCGCCATTTTAAAATCAAATTTGACATTTACGCCAAAAAAAGCTTGTAGTATCATGGCGGCTGCCGACCCTGACGGTGACGTCATGGTATCGTAAACTGCATATCACTACTATATGTAATATATGTGTTCTAAGACGATTTGTGTATTTATAATCAATTCAAAAGTGCATAAGTGTTGTGCGGTCCCTAAATGTACAAACACGACGAAAAAAACACCTACTGAGGTATTTGTTTTCGTCCCACGCGAAAAAAAAGAGAAATAAGTGATTAAATTTCGCACGGCGAGACACAAGTGAATTTTATTAAGTACGCGTTTACAATGAAGTACAGTATTTGTTCCCCCACTTTTAGCTCTCAATAATATAATATTTACCATTATTTAGGCAATAAGCATATAAAGAACTTCATTAATGTCCAAACGTCAAAATAGGCCATCATAAGTTTCCCGCGTATGTTTTTAGCTTATGAACACATAATGTAGAGAGAAGAAGGAGCATATTTTATCGATTTTCGAGATGTAAGTTGTATTTAAATTACAGATAAATAAAGTACTTATATGTACTTATTATTAAGTTTTTACGTTTCGAAATTCTGATGAACAAAAGTCTTTGTTCGACGCAAAGAAATATCCGACCATCAAAAGTTCCATTCTAGTTAAGAGTAGTTAAGACAGGCAGAAAAATAACTACTATGGCTGCTATTGCTAAAAATAACGATAGCAGATAAATATAGCTTGTTATGAACACAATACAAATAACGAGCGCTATGTAATAATTCGTATGCTGCTAAAATTGTAACGATGTTTTAAAACGCATGCTTCGCGTAATCGCCGTCGTTTCGCAAATCGCTTCATTGCATGAAAAAAATATAGCTTGCTAGTTTAGTTTGGCAGTGACCAGCATCATAACATGTCGAACGTTCGTCAGCTCACCATCGCGTGACAAAATTGTAGAATACTAAAACTAAATTAGTTTACCATACGTTGCGAGCGTTCATTATTTATTTATTTATTTATTCAATAAAAACTAAGTTACATACAAAATACAATTAACATAGGCCCGATATTACAGTCGGCCCTCAACTCATTGAGTTTGCCAAACTCAAGATTAATGTTAAGGGGAGATTGAATCCATTTCCGTATTACAGTGCAATATGACATGTCAGTTACTAAATCTTCAATTATAGACATATTTCACTTTTTCTGTGGTTATTATCTGTCAAATTTAAATAACCTCAAATAATACGAAATACAAAACGGGACGCTACGACTTTAAATACCATTGTTTTATTATCCAACATGGTAAATTTAATTTTTTTCACCAAAATAATGCTTTTAAATGCCCGTGTTCGTTTCAATACGGCTGTCAGTTTGTTTTGTTGTGTGGCGCCACCTTCGATACAACACTGAAACTACACACGTTGCCTAACGCCTCTAGTGATAGAAACTGAAACTACACGAGTTGCCTAGCAAATGACAGTTGACTCACAGTTAAGTACTTAATCTGCCAGAAACGTTGAGTTAAATATTTGTCGTTTTAGTGACGTATTTGAGGGAAGATTAGGTCTAAACGGACACTGTAATACGCTATATTTTTGTAAAACTTGAGTTTAGCTCTTAAACTGACACTGTAATACCGGCCCATAGTGTCCCCCGATAGGTAGGCGAGTATCTAGGTAAATTGAAACTATTTGCTTTGTTGAATACTTGTTCCATTTATATTTAATTTGTTTTAGTTTTAAATATCTAATTAAAATATTAATATATCGATAACACCAAAATAAACATAGTCCAGACCGACAATTAATGCGTATATTGTATTGAAGACTATCAGAAGAATTGACGCGACCATACTATGACGTCGTGCGCTCTGATTGTTTTTTCTCATAAAATGGCGGACTAACACATTTTGTATTTTTATATTTATAATATTATTATTATTCACTCCTATAAATTAAAAAAAAAACATTTTTTTAAATCTTTATAACCTATTTTATTTTTTAAAATCATAATTTCAATGATTTTTTTCTTACAGTCATCACACCTATTACATATTTTAATATATTAATCATAATATGTATATGAATCATAACAGTTATCCCATATGTATATTAGATTCATCATAATACATTGTGTATTTCCATTTCAACCTCATGTAACACTGTACAACTCCCACAAACAATATAATTACATCATTTTATTTTATAATCAAGCAATGAAAGCCACCAAGTTATTTATTTCTGAAACGTTAAATATTCTCCACCACGTTACAATACTCGGTGCGTGTTATAACAGATGCGTCAACGATTCAATAGAGCGGATAGCGATATTATTTGGTTTACTGTCCCAAATAAACCAAATAAATCAATAAATAAAAATAGCATGTTAAAAATAAGCAGCATATTCCATATAGCTTGTTATGAAAAAAATAGCCATTTCGAACAACACAACAGTTGACAGTAACAAACACAATTGACAGTGACAATATGGTGACGTCATGCGCTCTGATTGGTGTTTCACATAAAATGGCGGACAAACATATTTTGTATTTTTATTTTAATAATATTAATATTATTCGCTCTTTTAAAATGAAAATAAATATATTTTTTCAAATCTTTATAACATATTTTATCTAATAAAATCATAATTTCAATGATTTTTTCTTACTGTCATCACGCCTATTCACACGACCGCCCGCTGCCGCCGCAGCTCGCCGTACACGCTGAATGTATGACGATTTCGAGCAAAACGGGGCAGTGCCCGTGAAGGATTACAGTATATTTTCATTCATTCATATTTTGTTATACATTGCGATGGTCGAATTTTAGGTAAGCATTTGCCATTCCTTGAGGTTAACATTAATTGATATTACATTGTTTTAACTATAAATCATACGAAATATTATATAAGTATTATTATTTAATTAATTGATACCATTATATTGGAAACAAAAATGATATAAGACATAAAATGTGTAAAATCAGGAAGCAGTCTTGCGGCTGTTGAGAGATTTTTTTTCAAATTTGTATGATCGAAATTCACAAATCATTTTATAATTTATCGATGCATTTTATTACAAACGTTATTTAAAACCCAACCAAATACAGCATAAATGATCAGGTTCACGTTTTAATTTCGGATAAATTAAAGAACTACGGAAAACACTGATAATTTTAATATACGAAAATAATATTGTGTCACATAGGTATCTGCTTTCTGATTCCTGTAGTGAGTTAATTTCTCTTCTAGGTATAATTATAATTTTGAGCCCTTCTAAGATTTAAGGTCACCAGCCGCCACTGGCCACTACTAATACAAGCGTAAACATTTTAATTTTATATCTGAACTATTTATCCTTCCCAAAAGTTGTTCATTCTACTCTGCTTATGTCAGTAGTATTTCCGTAACATAAATATATTGTCATATTTATGATCATATCTATAAAATATATTTTACAAAAATAAAAATTGTATTGCTGTTTTTTTTTAATTAACTAGTTGCATGTAACACATGAGATCCAACTGTCGATGGCGATAGTATATATATGTGTAATTCAAGCGTTCGTTAGACTCTGAATTATTATTATACGTATAACTCTGAATTATTATTATAGGTATAATGTGATTGACTTCTGGACATCTCAATTTTTCACAGGACACGGAAATTTCAAGAGTTATCTTCACCGATTTAATATTGCCCCCTCCGCCTCATGTCAGTTCTGTCAGTGCCCAGACCAAACTTCGGAACATATCCTGTGGGAGTGTTGCCACCCAATGGTGTCCTCTTTTAGATCGGAGCTCCTCGTTGCTGTCCGTGGGCCTCTTCAAGGTCCCATTGGTCACGCGGATTTTGTAATCTCGAAGAACAATTTTAAAGCCTTTAAAAAGTTTTGTCATAGTTATGGTGCTTTACTATTGTTAGATTCCCAGTAGGTTATTTTTTTTTACAGAGATCTTGCTCATACCCCTGATATTTCTCATTTATAAGATCTGAAGTCCCCGAGTGTGAATCCTCCATTCACATTCGTCGATTTTTCTTTTGCACTATGGTGCCGAGATTACTAATCTAGAGGGCTCCATGAGCTACTTTTCGTGCTATGCATTTTTTTTCTTGTCGCTCACTTAGCGTTCTGTGAAGGGGCCGTTTATAGTCCCCATATGCAGAGCGGGTGGTGGTGGGAGTAGCGAAAAAATGTGATTGATTATAGGTATAATGAATATTTTTTGTAAGGTTTATTTAATTTTTATTTTATTTATCGGTATTTTTTCTTTTAGTTTCTGTTCTTTAATTTTTGACATCAGTTAAGTTATTATGCGAAAGAGAATCTGCTCTGCCAAAACCCTGCTTTACAGTTTGGTGGGAATATGAAATTGTCTTATTTTTTTATTAAAAAAATAAACATCTTGAAAAAAAAATTGAAGAATACGTACCAAACTATGAACACTTTAACACAAATACATACCTACCTATTTAAAGATATATTGTTTTCCAACTGTCGATTTGTTCAGGAGAACTTTGTTCTCTTAACATATCGACAATGTATCAAGCCAGAATACGCGAGAATTGTATGGAGAGGTCTACTTTTTTCACGGCTTTTCCAACTTTGAAGTCAAAAAACACCAACTTAGAGGCTTCGCAGCATATATGTTCCATACACGGATTTACTCAGAATTCGGAGTAGAACATTTCGTGTGTCTGTGTGTGTGTGTGTGTGTGTGTGTGTGTGTGTGTGTCTGTGTGTCTGTGTGTGTGTCCGTCCCCCCCTTATAACTTTTGATCCGCTCAATTTACAGAGCCCGAAATTTCAGAATATATAAAAAGTTACAGGCCTACAAAACTTTTATACTCAGAATTTTGAATTTTTGTTTCAGTCAGGGGTTATCAACTTTTTAATTTTTATTTTATTTTTCCATATATCTCAGAAACCATAAAAGCTAGAACGCTGAAAATTGGTACAAACATAGAAAAATAAAAAATCTCAAATTAATTTTTTTAAAAAAATTCCAGGGTTTCTCAAACATTTTTTATTAAGAAAAGTATTTTTTTTATCATAAATTTATGAGTTTAACTGCCTATTTTTCCAAAACTTTTACAATTATCGAAAAAAGCTGAAACACCCCAACTAGATAATTTAATTTTCTATAAAAAATATTAGCATTGTAGTAGAAGATCTCAATTTTTTTTAACAATTTTTTTAAAAATTGAATTTAGTGACGACATAGCTTCAAAAAATTTTGTATGGCAGTCGACTATAAACAATATGTAAGAAAACTTAATAGTTTGATACTTCATCTTCAAACATACATACAAACCATCATGCTATTTTCATATTCTGGGTAGGAAAAAAGGACCTTCCTCCATACTATCCTATCTTGACATACATACCTACATATGTTGTATAGAAAACAGAATATCTGACAATATTCAATAATTTGTATTTATGGGTATATAGTTTGGTACATATTCTTCAACTATACATACTATCGCTATCGACAGTTGGATCTCATGTGTTACATGCAACTAGTCTATATAAAACTTGTAGGTCAATATTGGATAGTATGGAGGTCAGTCTGTTTTTCCTACCCAGAATATGAAAACAGCATGATGGTATATATGTATGTTTGGAGATTAAGTATCGGACTATTGAGTCCCAGTAGATATTGTGTACTGTATACTACCTTATGAAACGATTTCGTCACAAAATTCAAAAAATTGTTACAAAAAGTTTGAGATGTACTAATATTGAGGGGGACACACAGACACACTACAGTAAATCCATACATAGAACACATATGCTGCGAAGCCTCTGTTTTGGTGTTTTTTAACTCCAAAGTTGAAAAATTCATGAAAAATATAGACCTGGTATACGAATCGCGCGTATCTTGACTTGATACTTTGTCGATATGTTTAGAGAAATAAATTATCTTCAACAAATCGACCATGGATGAACAAGTGGTGTATATCAATCATCTACATTTTAAAATCAAATAACTTTTTTTTTTGTCTTTGTGAGGTCAACACTTTGACTTGTGACTAACTTCTTCCGTAGAACAAAAGCCATCGGAACAGGTTATTTTCCTAGTCACATTGCAACTGCTATGCCATTTACTGCTGTTTTTGAATGAATTGTCAAAATAGTTTTTCGATTATTTGATTATATCGAAAAAGGTAAGAAGGGTTGCGTAACAAAAACTAAATTATTAACATTATACACTTGAGTTGATTAAAACCTTGACTCGGTATATAAATTTACGAAATATCAAAAACGACGAATCATCTCAGACATTTATTTGAAACGCAACCCATCATCAAAGGTGATAAATTTTAATTAAAACATCGGTATAAAAGAAATAATTAAAAATATCATTAATTGATCAAGAATCTCGTAATAAAAGTTGGATAAAAAGAAAATACCTAAGGCTTTAAATTTATTGAATTTATTGTTAGGAGATAATAATTTTCAACAATATAAATCTAAATAATGAGTTCAACATTTCTTTTTGTTTCGATTATGTACCTATTTATTTTTATGTAAACATACATACCATCACGCCATGTCCCTTACGAGGTATGCAGAGAGAATCGAGCGCCATACTTCTCTGTTTTTGCACACATTTCTGGCTTCCTTTACATCCATGCATCGTCTCATATATGCTCGTCGATTGCTCAAACTTTTTATGTTTCCTTCTTTCAAAATATCATTCATATGGTCATGCCATCCCTTTCTGGGGCGACCTCTGCTATTCACTCCATCTCTTGCACCCATGTATATTTTTTTGGTCAGTCGTTCATCGTTCATTCTTTCTATATGTCCAAACCACCTTAAAGCATTCTCTTTCATTTTACATATAATATCCTTCTTTAACTTGCATTCTCTCCTTATGTCCTCATTTTTTATTCTATCATAATATATCGTTCTATTTTACATACTCTTCTTAGTGATCTCATTTCTACAGCATTTATTCTACTTTCATGTGTTTTTTTCCAGGTCCATGTTTCACTAGCATACGTCAAAGTAGGCACCACAATTGCATTGTGTACTGCAATTTTGCCTTCCTTTGTGATGCTTGGATCGGCCATTACTGGTCTAATTGCTCCGTTTATTTTCCTGCCATAACTCTTCTTTCAATATCTTTATCGGGTCTTCCATTCCGAAACAAATACAGATAATATAATATTATTAGGTATGGTTGATTTTAGGGTACTAATACTTTCCATACACTTGATGAAGTAATATATTTTTTTTAATTTTGAATAATTTCTTACTCTATTCATTCCCTATTCCTTACGTTTCCACCTGAAAAAAATGCAAACATGTATACAAATTTTCAAAGACATCTATTTACATTTTTTTTTAAAGTTTTCAAAAAAAAACTTTTACTTAATAGAAGTGTATTGTGCTGTATTTATAAAATAAAATGTTTTTGTTATCAATATCCACTTGGACAACAAATTGACGATGGACTTGCAAATCTCAAAAATGGTTGGTTCTTGTTTCTTTCATCTAAGACAATTGAAAAGTATCCGCTGGAGCTTACCCAAAAACGAAGCTAAAACACTTATAGGGGAGGGTTGCCTAGAATGGACCATTTTCTATATTTTGTTTACCACGTAGAAAGGAGGTAACATAACAGAAAAAGGTAACTGGTGTTCGAAAGCCTGTAGTATTACCTTTATGATTACATACTTTGTTTTACGAAAATTGAACTGGTTAATTGGGAAATCAAAAAAATCTAAACATCGGGAAACGGTCCAATTACGGAAACTAGTTTCCTTAATTGAACCACTGGTTTTCTAGAATGAACCACCAATAAGTTTTAAAAAAAAGTCTTTATTTTTATTAAGAGAACAAAACAAGAATACTAATAAAATTATAAAAAATGTAAGAAATAAATTTTAAGTATAAAATATATAGATTTTTATAACAAATAATAGATGCAAAATTACTAAAAAAATATAATAAAATAAATACTAATAAGATTATAAAAAAATACGAGAAATAAATTTTAAGTATTTAATATATAATTTTTTTTAACGAATAGGTAATAGAAATTTAACAATAAATTTTAAGCGATGCACTTTAAACAGAAAAATTGTTTTTCGCTGGCTTTTATACGTGCACATTTTGTGTGCACCCATTTTTCACATAACATGCATTGGATAATGCTATCTTTTTTAATTTTATTGCAAAGAAAACAATACCATTCAGATTCAATTATGTCTTCAGATTTGCTGGTTGATGGCATGTTCAATTTTTTATTTACTTCATTCTTTTTTCCTCTTTCTTTCATCTGTTCCAATTCTATTTTGTATGGTCTGCTAGTTATAAGAACTGCTTTCTGTACTTTCCCATCACCGCATCTTCGCTTTCTTGTGGTACTATGTGGATTCCTCGAATGTTTCGGCTTGGGTGATATTTCATTTAGCACATTTATAAATTTTCTATATTTTTTTTAGGCTGGTAGTTGTCATCATTGTCGCTGTCGTCAATTTCATCTGAAGATTCAGAATCCGCTTGTGTTAAAGATTATGTTGTTGGTACAATGTTGACGGTTGTTCAGGTGGCTCAGGAAGAAGAACATCAGCTGGAGCAAAATGATGGTCTTGGAAAACGTGACGATTTATGGTTGTTTTTGGCACACAATATGTTCTCGCACACTCGTTTAATCCATAGTCTCCGTTTTTATATGCTGCTATGGCTCTTTGTAGATCATCTTCAGACCAGCTTCCATACTTCCCTCTATAGTTTTTGTTTAATTCAGACATCATTTATCTGAAATAGAATATTGCATAATAAGACTTTCGTTATTGATATATAAAATAACATCAGAATTTTTTTGTTTTGTTGTTCTTAAAGTTTCTTAGGTTGTAAAAAATGTAGCAAATATTTTTTTGTAAAAAGTTTCTTAGGATGGACCAGTCCAACTTAGGAAACTCTAAGTGGTCCAAACTAAGCAACACGTAGATTATTTAATAAATTTAAAATTAAAACTTTACTGAAGCATTGAATATGAAAATAAAGACAACAAATTGTAACTAAATAAGCGCATTATAGATTAGTATTAATTAAGAAATTATTAACATACCGTCAGAATCAGGAATCCCTTAGCCGCAACAACAAAAAATAGCAACAAAACTGCACAAAACACACAACGCTGCTGAATGCCGTACAGAAGGCGACTGAGTGGCGTCGCGAGATTGGAAGAACCACGAGGTTACATTAGGAATGCACTGTTGCCAAACAAACGTATCACATGTTCGTGGATTGCCGAAAACAGGACCGGTCCAATCTAGGAGCCGGTCCAACTTCGGCAACCCTCCCCTAAATGGATTTGTTGCGTCAAGGCTGAATTAATGTAATGCTGGTTTACCCAAGTATTAGCTTGATAGATAAATAGTTTCCAACGCAGCATCAAGGTTGATTTGGAGCTGATTTAATGTCACATAACACCTCTTCTTAACGAACTGCATTGGTCGAATATCCAGAAAGAGCAGACTATAAGGTATGCCTGATGGTGTTTAAGGCTCTGAACGACTTGGCTCCAAAATACATTCAAGAACTGTGCCAAAAGAATTTTCCATCAGGAAGATAGCTTACATCGAGATCGTCTGGATCACAGAGTACCAACTCTTTTAAAAATAATTGGACAGAGACGATGGGGCGGCTAACTATGATCGCGGTTTCAGTGCGAACGGGCCTTTAAAATGGGATAAATTGCACCTTGACATACGTGGAGCTCAGAGCATTGACACCCTCGGTAGACTTCTTAAGACTGCCTTGTTTCGTCCTACGTATCAATAAACGGCAATTTATAAATTCTATTCCCCTTTTCCCGAGATAGTATTATGTACCTATGTAGGTACATACTTAAAAACAAACCTATTATCATTCAAATTATTATTCCCGTATTCACAGACGAATCTCAGACCTCCTCAATCCTCATATTTATCTCTGAATTCGGGTCTAAATGTCTGTTATTGGTTCACATTATTTTTTTTATTTAAGTTATATCGAAAATTTTCGTTTAGTTTTAATGCCTGCGTACTCCACACTCAAGAATAATCGAAGAAAAAGTCCATAATTATAACGTTTTTTCCCAAAAAGTACAAATAAAAATTGATTATTTTTTAACACTAGCAATCGAGACATAGGCACTAAAATTATCGATTATATATTACAGGTAATAAAGATTGTGTGCATGTAAAAGTCGTAAATCAGAAAGCAATATAATATCCGAAGACAATTAACCAATCAATGAAGATTTAACGTTTGGCGTTGAGATTATTATACAGGTAACTTTTATTACATCATTACAATCTTGACAGATCAAACCAGATGTGTTCAATCAATCGATGGATCTTAAAGGGTTAACACAACTCAAAGGCCATTGTACCAAGTGAATTTAATTGATGTGGGTAGAACACAAAATTAAATCAATATCACAATAATAATTTATTGAAATTATAAAGTGACCCCAAGCTCAGGAAGTGGTAAAAAGACACATCAGTTTCATAAAATGGTATTGAAGATTTATCAAATTTATATAATAAAATATTTAAATAAAAAAATAATTAAACAAACTCATTTCATGCAAATGCTGAAAAACATTCATACAAAATTTGAAATGTTTTTGGAGTGACTTATTAGTGAGGAATTAAGCGTTGGCCACAACCTACTCGTTTTATTATCATTGATTACCTCTGTTTGAATATATGCGTGTGTCAGGTATGAATTCATACACCGTATGACTTTATACCTGAGACAAAAGTTCCGTGAGGTAATAATAGGTATCGACTTCCCGAAATGACTTTCAATGGCTTTTATTTCTCGTTGTTGTTGCCTATTCGGAGATGTTACAAGTATCTATACTCAGGATCGGACCTACCATATGTTGAAATGGTGCAGTTGCGCTAGTCGCAGTGAGATTTGGGTCGCCAAATGACACAAAAAATTATACGGTAAAATAATAAAATTGAAAAAAGGTTACCATACCATCACGCCATTTCCCTATTTGGGGTAGGTAGAGAGAACCGAAAGCCAGACTCCTCTCTCTTGACACACATTCCTCGCTTCATTCACGTCCATACATCGTCTCATACGTATTTTTTATTGTATCAAAAGTTCAAATAATATAAAAAATACCTCAATTTTCCAGACCCTGAGAGAATTTTAAAAATTTGGACAGGTGAAATCACTTTACACATATTATGTAAATATGAAGTCGATTGGACTTATAGTTTGGGCTGTAGAGGACACAACAAGGATACATCATACGGCGTACTACGTACGCCATATATACAAACACATTACGATGAAAATCATCGTGTGCACTCTCCACATCATACCCGTTAAGAAATTGATGTAAAAAATACGCTTAAAACTGTGAAATCATGACAAATAGTGTGGAGAGTAAAAATATCTGTAATAAACCTGGATATTCGTAATATTGACAAAACCTACACTAATAACCAAAAAATCTAAAATTTCTGTGGTGAAAACTAGATATATAATTTAACATATCGATGGTTTTTTTTGGAGACGGGGAGGGGGGCGTTTTTAAGATTATACGGCCCTATCTATTTATCTTCTATAAAGGTATTATTTCTGTGAATATACTGCGAGAGATAACGGTACAGACGATGATGCTGCAGGCATACATAATCTCTGAATGCATTGTGAGAGACAATCTGTGTACAGTGGACCAAAATATGTAGGTATATAATTACATGTACAACAACTATGAATCACAACAGTTAACTGAGATAACTGAGTACCTAATGTCTTATACAAATATGATGTATACCTACTAACTAAAAAAACGAGTGGGTTGTGGCCAACACTAAACTCTCCACACAATAGTAAGCGTTCATTTTTTCTTCTTGAAATGTTGACAATCTTTAAATGCATATTTATGAAGAACATTTATATTAGATTCTTAAACCAATATAAGATTCACTCTTCCGAAGAAGCGCAATACGTAGCGTTGGGGAGGTTTTGCAAAATGCTCAGGAAAATATTAATTCAGATCTTGAAAAGACCAGGGTTGTTATGTGGTTGAATTTGAACATAATGATAGGTAATCAGTGAAATTAAAATATTTAAATTAAATTAGTCAAATCACAAAACCTATAGATTTTACAATATTTTTTGAATTAAAACTACAGGTATTCAATAATTTCATAGAATTTTTGGGATAGATGGAGAGACTGGAGTTATAAGGAATCCATAGGGAAAGGATAAATCTTGAAATGTTTTATGCATCAAAATTTTCTTTTGTAAAAGGAATTAAATCATGTGGAAAGCAAACTTTGACTTAGAATTGCGATTTCTGTATATTTTACTGTTGCTCAGAGATAACAAAAACAGTTATCTCGTTTTATGATTTTGTAAAAGATAAAAAACTCTTTTTTATGATTTTATAAAAAAAATGTTTTCGACGGTTTTAAATAGGATAATAACACCTCCCAAAGTATACGAAATTCTTAAACACGTCGTTAAGATAAATTTTTTATTTTTTGTACCGCGATATTAAATATTATAATAATATTTTATGACAGTATTGTATCTCAGCCGTGCGATGACACCATCAATCTACTATCTCGGTTGATATTTTACACTTTTAAACATACATTTCAACACTAGCTTTAGATGCGTGTTAGCATCAGTCAACGAATGATCTATCATTGTCAGTAAAAATAGTGTGATCCATCGGATAACGCGATAAGATATTTGTAAGTATAACAATAAATATTATCATAAAATGTTCAGTTAGATTTTATTCTAAATATTGATCTTATTTGAAAATAAATATATATTTTATTTTTTATTTTTATAATCCATTCAATTACAAGAACATTGATTACGAATAACAATAATTAAAAGAATACATATATAAAAACCAATAAAATGCTCATAAGTGTCATATTTTGACTTTAACAGAAAAAAGTAGCCTTTATACTTTGACGTTAGTCTAGTAAGTTAGTGCACTGAACATAAATAATGGCATTATCGATTGAATCTATAGTTCAATCGACTTCACGTACTGACATAGGACACAAATTTTCACTGTAGGTACATAGGTACATACTTAGGCCATTCGTCATTCATATGACGAAACTCATAGTATGCTCTCTCTCTACATGACAACCGTTGAGAAGCTGACGTAAAAAATACTATGAAAATTGTGATTAAACTATTAATATGTAGTAGTGGAGAGTAAAATCACGCTACAAAATCGAATAGGAAATTGATTTTGTATTTCAACACGAGATCGACAATGTTCATTAAAAAACTAATTAGCCATCTTGAATGTTAGGAATCTTGGGTACCTACCTACCTTAAAGTCTATCATACAACAAATATTTCATAACAAAAAAAACTACAATAGGTAGATGAGTATCTACCTACCTATGTATTGATTTGATTGTAATGTATAAAAAGATGCACCACAGAAATTGTTTAGTAAATTTCAAAATACACACACAGTTATATCAAAATGAGATAAAACACGAACTATTTTAAGACATATTTAAAAATCTCTTTCAAAAAATCGACAAAGCCGCAAAAAAAGTGCCAAATGAAAACAAAAATAATACATATTCATAAAGACATAAACTTTTGATGTCTTTATTATTTTCATAAGTCGTTTTTCGTTCAATATAAGTTTCATCAGTTTCATCAGGCATTCATTGTTCAATCGCTCTTTGTGCCCAAACTATTTCAATGCAATTTTTATAACCTCATATACCTATATTAAATTTTCAAATCGAATTAAATATTCTTATACCTACGTACCTTCAATTTTTGTTCCTCTTTGTTGCGCAGCAACGCAAGCAACATATTAGGGTCAATTAGGCATACCATAGCGCGTAATGTGTGAAGCTAGCATTGTATGTAGGTATTTATAATAATACCTCATATCACCTGCATATCCCTTACTTGGAATGGTAATTAAACGTGACAAATATTAATGCCTTGTTATTTCTAAGTTATATATTGTAATTATACACGCTTTATATCACAATGTTATATATTTACAGTGATAAATGTGTAATATAATTGTATGCAGTTACTACTTACGATCGGTATTGGGGGCAAAAGTGGTTTTCATGATGCAATGATAAATATCAGCTAACTATTTAAATACCATGAGTAAATATTATACCTAAGATAAAGGTTTGTAATATGAAGTATCAAGGTTCGATGTCCGGTTGACATTAAAACATAGAGATCAGTGGCGATCTGTGAAACCTAAAGTAGGTAATGCAAGTTTTAATACATGGAGTGCACAAATTATTAAGACATTCACGTGGTTAATTCTGACCCTTATGCAGCGTTTCGACACAATGCTAAAAATTACTATTAAAGTGAAAATGGATAATAGATTCGAAAATTATCGAGCACTTTTCTAATTTTTCTTTCCCAAAGTATCTTATACATTATTTAAAATAGCTAAATCGGTCTAAGCGTTCTCAAGCGATACGATTTTCAACGAATATTTATTTTTATTTGTGTATAGCAGATTATTTATATTTACATAAAGACCATCACACACTTCTTCGAGGTGGACAGAGAGATAAAAATAATTATAATAAACACTTTCTTGCACCCTATACAAGTGGCGATTTTATTGCCATATGGCAATTTCTTCCAACTCACCAGTGTTTCCAGGATATAGAAGTAATATTAGCGTGAGAAATGATTTAAAATAAATTTCTTCGGACCCAGGACGCTCGCACAGAAACCAAACGGCTTACCAACTGTGCCATGGCGGTAAATATACAAACACCGTATTATCCTTTCAGAGTTTATATTATCACATCATTTACATTACACATCGTTCATTTTTATCGTACGATCTACTTAGAAGAATTTGTAACAGAACGATGTATGATAGAGTAAGAAACGAGGATATAAGGGTTTGACACAACGACGCCTGATGAAGAAAATATACACTAGTTTCGACTTTTGACACGTAACCTGCAAGCTTCGAGTTCGAGTAAGAGATTAAATGAATAATAATTAATTTGCCTGATAAGTATATCGAAAGAAGAGTTACGGCAAGAAACAGAGTGAACGGAGCACTTAGGCAAGTTATGAATGATCGCAAAATATAAAAGGATGTCAAAATTGCCAACCTTGACATATGCTAATGAAACCTGGACATGGCAGAAGTTGCACTAAAGGAAAATAAATGCAGTTGAAATGAGATTGCTCAGAAGAATTTGTAATAGAACGATGTATAAAAGAGTTAGAAATGAAGACACAATGAAAGAAAGTAAGATGCAGAGAGATCCAATTAACAGAATGAAAGTGAACACATTGAGCTGGTTTGGCCACTTGGGAAGGATGAATGTAGAACGCCTTACGAAGAAAATATACAAAGCTGACAGGAACGGAATAAGAAGTAAAGGATGGCACGACCATGTGAACGATATCCTGAAAAGACGAAAATGTAAGAAGCCGAACAACAGACGAACATGTATGAGACGATGCATGAATGTTGATGAGGCGACGAATGTGTGTGGCGTTTTGCTCTCTCTGCCTACCCCAGAGCACAGGACTCGCATTAAAACTTAAACCAGATATGCTTTATATCTTCTGATATCAGAGATAAAAGTCAAAATATTTTACTTGAGGGCAGGAATTTCACAAATGTGCTGAAGTCGACAATAATATTATCAGTAATGATCAGAAATGATACATAAATACCTTAACAAACAGGTCTTAGAATGATTGTTAAATATATATGATATGTTTGATATTATAATTTATGACGAAGGAAAACGGTTTCTTGTCCATATTTCAAATATACCTAGATACATATTTTGATAAAATCCGACCAATTCTTTGGAGAATATAATATTGTGTGAAGTTTGAGACAAGTAGGTAGATATGCAAGTATAAGGTATTTGAAGTCCATTGAACGTCCAAAAGATGGATGCTGTCTATCGTATACCGTATTTGGAATGTAAGTATAATACATTGAAAGTCGTGATTTTAAAAGAATTGACTCTCAATGGTTTTCTTAAAAGTCTTTGTTAAACAAATCGGTCGAGAGTTAGTACCTAATACATATTCAAGAAAATACTTGGCTTTGTAGTTTTGTATGTATCAGCGATGAACTGTAAAAGGTAATATTCTTTACCAGTAGTTGCATGTAACACATGAGATCCAAGTTACGATGGTGATAGTATGTATAATTGAAGAATACGTAGGTATCAAAATTTAAACACTTAAACACAAATTTATAAATATTTTAAGACATTATTTCTATATAAAACATGTAGGTATATATATCAGGATAGGATAGTATGGAGGCCAGTCTGTTTTTCCTACCCAGAACATGAAAAAAGCATGATGTATGTTTGTTGATTAAGTAGGTATCAAATTATTGACTGAGATATTGTGTAGTGTTTACTGCCTTACGAATTGTGATATCGTCACTAAATTCAATTTTTATAAAAATTGTAAAAATATGTTTGAGATGTATTACTACAATGTTCAGATATTTTTATAGAAAATTAAATTTTCTAGTTGGGGTGTTTCGGATTTATTCGATATTTTTAAAAACTTTGGAAATATAGGCAGTTAAGCACATACATTTATCATAAAAAAATGTTTTTCTTAATAAAAAATGTTTGAGAGACCCTGGAACTTTTTTGAAAATATTAATTAGAGATTTTGTATTTGTCTACACTTTCAGCGTCCTATTATTTATGGTTTTTGAGATATATGGAAAATAAAGTTAAAATTCAAAAGTTGATAACCCCTGACTGAAACGAAAATTCAAAATAATCTGAGTATAAAAGTTTTGTAGGCCTATATATCTATATATCCAGAAATTTTGGGTTCTGTGAATTGAGCGGATCAACAGACACACACAAACACACAAAATGTTCTACTTCAAATTCTGAATTCATCCATATAGGTATATACAAATGCCACGAAGCTTCTAAGTTGGTGTTTTTGGCATGCAAAATGTACCTTCATACTCGCGTTTGGCTTTATTCCGTCGATTCATTAAAATAATTAAATTCTCTTGAATGAATCGTATTATATAAGCAAATGTAAGTAAATATAAGCAAATGTTTTTCTATTAGCTTCACAAGAAATAAAAACAAATTAGACCATGCGTATAAAATAGGTAACGTTACGTTAAAAAAGGTTACAACGATTAAAGATCTGGGTATAACTCTCGACTCGGAGCTTAGCTTTAAATACCACTACGAGACCATAGTCGTTAAGTCTTATAGAAGACTGGGTTTTGTATTGAGGTTGACTAGACCGTTTAAAAATCCACAAAGTTTAATATTTTTATACAACTCACTGATTCGTAGCCTGCTCGAATACCAATCATTTATTTGGGCACCCTATTTTGCCATTCATAGTAATAAATTAGAGCGAGTCCAGAGGTACTTTACAAGAGTTCTCTCCTTCAGGGCCGGTATTGGCGGTGATATGTCCTATTCTGAGCGTCTAAAGCACTTTATTTATTTATTTATTTATTTTATTTTATTTGGAAACATAACAGCTTTTGTATATAAAATATAATACAGTTAAAAATTAATTAATAAGAAGCCTATTATAATGTTTCACAGAGTTACAAATACATTTACGTCTAATTTATGAGAATATTGATCATGAAGGGTTTAGGAATGGGGTATGGTTAGGAAACTGGGAATTGAGGAATGAAATGGGAGAAGGAAGAGAGGGAAAGGACAGTTTCCCTAACCGATGCTTGTAGGCGCATTAAGAATTTGCTTAAATGCTTGTAGGGATAGATTAAATAGATCTGGCTGCATGGGGGCTAAGATTATTATAGTAATTACAGCAGCGGTTGATAAAACTGTTTTGATCGACTAATACTGAAAGACTATCAGATAGAAGAGCAACATCAGAGCTCATATTTCTTTACAATATACTAAATAGTATGGTCGATACCAATATTATAGAGAAAATTAACATCCATGCCAATGTTGCACTAAGAAACCCGGAAGTATTTCGTTTAAATAGATACTACAACAATGTAGGCCACTTCAGTCCACTGAGTAGAATGATGCGCTCTTATAATTCTTTATACACAAAAATTGAGAACCTCGACATATTCTCAAACAGCCTCAGCACCTTCAAGCGTTTGATACAAGCAAGTCAACAATCAATGTGAGATGTTTTCCCTTAATAATTGCTTCTCTGAAGCGTGTTTTAACAATGCACTACATTAGAATATCGATGCGCAATGCTTCACCTTTCTATAAAGGTTTGTTTTAGTAATATATACCTATATTTAATTTTCAATTAAACGATATAAATATATTCAATATAATATGTATGTTGTAAACACCTGTTATTGGAGCATTGGAACTACTATGATGATTCTAACTATCTATATTATGTTTTATGTGTATTCCTATGTTCTGTTGGTGATACTTATTACATTATGTTGTAAACACCTGTTATTGGAGCATTGGAACTACTATGATGATTCTAACTATCTATATTATGTTTTATGTGTATTCCTATGTTCTGTTGGTGATACTTATTACATTATGTTGTAAACACCTGTTATTGGAGCATTGGAACTACTATGATGATTCTAACTATCTATATTATGTTTTATGTGTATTCCTATGTTCTGTTGGTGATACTTATTACATTATGTTGTAAACACCTGTTATTGGAGCATTGGAACTACTATGATGATTCTAACTATCTATATTATGTTTTATGTGTATTCCTATGTTCTGTTGGTGATACTTATTACATTATGTTGTAAACACCTGTTATTGGAGCATTGGAACTACTATGATGATTCTAACTATCTATATTATGTTTTATGTGTATTCCTATGTTCTGTTGGTGATACTTATTACATTATGTTGTAAACACCTGTTATTGGAGCATTGGAACTACTATGCTGATTCTAACTATCTATATTATGTTTTATGTGTATTCCTATGTTCTGTTGGTGATACTTATTACATTATGTTGTAAACACCTGTTATTGGAGCATTGGAACTACTATGATGATTCTAACTATCTATATTATGTTTTATGTGTATTCCTATGTTCTGTTGGTGATACTTATTACATTATGTTGTAAACACCTGTTATTGGAGCATTGGAACTACTATGATGATTCTAACTATCTATATTATGTTTTATGTGTATTCCTATGTTCTGTTGGTGATACTTATTACATTATGTTGTAAACACCTGTTATTGGAGCATTGGAACTACTATGATGATTCTAACTATCTATATTACATATGTTTTATGTGTATTCCTATGTTCTGTTGGTGATACTTATTACATTATGTTGTAAACACCTGTTATTGGAGCATTGGAACTACTATGATGATTCTAACTATCTATATTATGTTTTATGTGTATTCCTATGTTCTGTTGGTGATACTTATTACATTATGTTGTAAACACCTGTTATTGGAGCATTGGAACTACTATGATGATTCTAACTATCTATATTATGTTTTATGTGTATTCCTATGTTCTGTTGGCGTTTCTTTTAATAAATAAATAAATAAATTATATAAGTTAAAAAAAATGAACAGCGTACTAACCTATAAAATATTCGTTGAAGTTCAAAATATCTTAAAATTTATGACCGGTTCTATTACTTATGCCAATTTTAAACTCTACGTTACAAACCTATGTATGTAAAATCACGCCGAACGTTTCAATAAAACAATTATAATGTATATTTATTATCGTTAGAATGCCTCGTAGAGTCACCGAATTATTAGGTGTAAATTTACATATAAAAATAAATTAGTTAAAAATACTACCTGCAATATTATGAAGAAATGTGTTTTGGTATATGGTATGTTTAGTGAATTATTAGAGGAAAAAATCATCTATAAAAATTATTTCCAACTTGTGAACTTAAATTATAAAATTTATTTCAACGTATTTTGAAAATGATTAATGATCATATGTAAAAAACACTGTAAAAAGGCATTAAAATATATGAAAAAAGGAGTGAAAAGATATTTTGATTGATTTCATGTCATTCGGCTACAATTTAATGCAAATAAAGTAGGTATTTCACTTTGCTATCATGAATGAGCTTTATTTAAAGAGACCGTTTCTTCTTCAGTTGTATTTTATTCATAGTAACTCCCGAGGAATGATTGGTAGCTTCCAAAACGGTCTAACAAAATTTTATTCAAAGTTTGAATAAAGTGAATTCTAATAAATAAAATTGTAGAAATAATGATAAAATAATTAAGAGATCAAATTTATTTAAATTTCAATCTGGGGGGCACATTGCCATATTGAGATTTATTTCAAACATCCAGATTACAAAGTAAGACAACAATGAACAAATTTTTTAATTTTAATGAAGATAAAATATCATAATTCTAAAGTTTTTGTGTTGACAAAGTTCGTTTCGGGAGAGAAAATCGGCATTTTAATCATTCATTCATACCATCACGGCATATCCCACAATGTGAGGTAGCCAGCTTCAGGCGTACGGGTGAGCATAACTTTGCAAAAGTAATCACGACACATACATGTATACCCACACAGCAGTTTATTCACACCTATGGATGCAAAAAAAACATTTAGAATGGGTGGTGAACCTTATTGCTAAAATATGTATGATGATATTGTTGCCTGTTGTATTTTCGATAACCCGGCTCTTTCGGGACACACGGAAACGACTATGATAGGAAAAAATGGAAGCACTATTCTAAGTCAAAGCTTCACAAGAAAGTGAAATTCCCAATGAATGTATGATTCGTCTCATTTTGATCACGTGAATATTTTAAATTAGATAAATAATAAAGTAGCTATTATAACTGGCTGTCTCAGGGACACTGTCTGGAAAAACAAACATCTGCTCACAGAAAGTAAAACCAGAATTTACTAAACGTGCGTAAGACCCATAATGACATAATATGCCATCGAAGCCAGAGCCGCCGATACTATCTGAACAAAAAATCTCCTCCGGACTACTGAAATGAGGACACTGCGCTCCATAGTGGGCGTAACACTCGTGGATAGAGTCCGGAACGAGGATATAAGGAGGAGATGCGATGTAGACGACATCATCCGCTGGGGTAGAGGGCGAAAGCGTCAATGGAGAGACCATGTCGAGAGAATGGAAGACTATCGACTACCCAAAATTGTCTCCAAGGAAGTCCCGGAGGGTCGAAGAGCAAGAGGGAGACCAGCAAAAGATGGAGTGACAGCTGGACATCCAGATCACAAGAAGCAGTCTCGGCCTAAAACCAGAGGAAGAAGTAGAAGAAATATTATATTTTTCCTGCTAGAGGAAAATTACGGCAAGTAGTTTATAAAAAAAATAAAATTTTACTTCAGTTTATTGCTACCTAAAAAATATAACTGGATCTTATTCATTCCAAGATAGTTATGTATATATATATATATATATATATATATATATATATATATATATATATATATATATATATATATATATATATATATATATATATATATATATATATATATATATATATATATATATATATATATATATATATATATATATATATATATATATATATATATATATATATATATATATATATATATATATATATATATATATATATATATATATATATATATATATATATATATATATATATATATATATATATATATATATATATATATATATATATATATATATATATATATATATATATATATATATATATATATATATATATATATATATATATATATATATATATTGAGAAGGTGTGTGATAATGGAACAGATTTTGATATGCATCAACACTTCCTTCCACCAACAGTCAGCGATAGAGGCAATGAGACTCATGAAAATTTTACTCTCAGGGTCATGTTTTTAATCGTGAACTTATATGAAGACAAAATGAATTCAAACAATTATATTAAATTAAATAAAAATATCAACTGAATATGAGAGATAATGATGTACTGCATTAGGAAGATAGAGAGATAACGCACTTTGAGATATTTACATTTTTATTGTAGAAATAAATTATAATACATGACTCTAAAATATCAAACTTTGTTTGTATAGTACCAACTATTTCCTATAAGAGGAAAATGAAAATTGAATATAAAAGTGAAATTTTTAAATATTTGTTATAAAAATAATGTTAAAGATTGAAACTTATATATAACATGAATTTATATCAAAATCAAACCAAACAAAATCTCTTTCATATCATACTCAAAATCATGATTTCAATCTATATTAGGTTCAAACATAATGGATTCACATTCATATATTCAGACAATAAAATCATAAAGGTATAACTCATCATACAGCTATGGAGTAAACATTATAAAACAATATCGACTCGCAGCATGAATAAGGAGATCCCCTCGATGACCAATATCTTCAAATGAATCCGGTTGTAGAAGATGTATTTAGATTTTAAAATTCTCGTGACTATTTGTATCTTGATCCCTCCATGTTACAATAAAATCCAAGTGAAGAAATTTGTTTGTGTCCAAGTAAAAATCCAAATGAAGAAATTGTCTCCGACAATTTCCTATATGTGACTCCTTTGTCGTCAGTTATAAAATTTTAGGTTAGGCAGAATTAAATGTCGTACATTTCATCGTCGTGTATATGCAAGCATGGTAATTGCAAAATAATATCCAAATAAAATATATTTCCAATGGAAAACTAAATGGAATAACATTCGAATAATCCATTTGTAGAATTAAATAAAAATTATTTTCGTCAGAATGGGTGCGCAATATCAGGGTAGGATTGAATTTGGGATGACTGACATTTATATCAGCATCTAGATTATAGAAAAGAAAACAGGATTATTGGTTTGAAAAATGATCTCTCGCCAAACTATCTTGACATACGAACACATAAAACAAACTTACCCCAAATTCAGAAATTCAAATCGACGTCGGCCGCCATTTTCCTACACTGGCCGTACCGCTTCGATAGGTGTATGCAAAAAGAAAGAATTTGACATAAGCTTTGCTAATCATAAAAAATATTGCCACCTGACAAAAATCAATTTAGTGTGTTCGCACAAAAAAAACTATAAATTCCCAATTATTAATTTTTCCCTATACATAATTTTCTATAACATGACATACCCGCAACCCCACATAAAAAAAAAATTTAATAGAAATTTTTTTTTAAAAAAAAAACTGAAAATTGCAAATTATGAAACCAACCCAGAGATCATAAATCAAACCGAAGGATATGAAAAGAAAAAAGGAAATCATTTGCATCATAAATCATCATCCTGAAACAGTTACACAATAGACATGGTAAAACAACGATATACTTATCTACCATTCAAAAAAATATAACCTGAAACATACAAAATCATGTTAACGGATTAAAAAATATTGACCTGTAAAACGAATACTGTTTGAAATATAAAATATTATTCCTTCAGAACATAACCTTCTAATATGTATCCCCAATTCCTAAATACAAATATCTCAAAAAATTTAACTTTAAAATATTTAAGTACAATTTGACATAACAGAGTTCCGCTTGTAAGAAAAGAAAACTCCTAACAAAAACAAAAAAAAATGATCCCAATTAATGAAATAACATAACACCCAATTAAATGATAAAATAAAATTAAAACGACTCATTTAGAGTTACTTTATGATCTTTTATTACATCAATTTTTACAAGTATCACTTTATAACAAGTGAAACTTACACCCTAAATCCCAAAAATAATTGAAGGCTCACAAGAAGACTACAATTTTTAAATTTAAAACTTTTCCCCTAACAAATTTTTAATTATTAGTAGAAAATTTGACTAAAAATACTCTCATATATCGCTCATTTTCATTTTTTTTAGCTAAAACGACCGAAAAGGCTTTAGCATAAAGAATAATCTCTCAAGTCACAAAGTACTTTCAAGCGAGATATATATATAAAAAAAAAAAAAATGATCTCTTGGGAAATCAGATGTCCTCAAGCGAAATACAAAGATTTCTTGGCTCATCGGATACCCTCAAGCGAGATACAAA
Source organism: Molanna angustata (assembly GCA_963576475.1). Classification (NCBI taxonomy): domain Eukaryota; kingdom Metazoa; phylum Arthropoda; class Insecta; order Trichoptera; family Molannidae; genus Molanna; species Molanna angustata. The sequence goes on along the minus strand of OY754974.1, from coordinate 32,528,834 downwards.
ATGCAAAATCCAATTATAAGCCGGAAAAATGCAGGGCTATCATGTGGAATGGAAAGTCTTAATATAAATATTATATAATTCCTAAAAAAAAATATAACATTTAACACAAAAACTGGTTAAACATTATTTAATATTACTCCAAACATCAGTTATAAAAAAAAATTAAAAACCCCAAATCTTCAAAATAAATTTTAAAACATTGAATAAATTATGACTAAATGTCAATTATCACATCTATGAGATTCCATAGAATGAAATTCAGTTCAAGACCAAACAATCACACCTTCATATCTTGTATATAAAAGAAAATAAATAAATAAATTATTAATTAGCAGTGACATCACATACAAGATCCCTTCTTAATTAAAACTATTTGAACAAATAAATTCTGGAACCTACATATTTTATGTTTTCACACAGATTACTACAAATTAATATTAAAATTATCCATTTTTAAAAATTAATTTTAAACCCTTCTCATGTTTCCTGTGATTTGATGTCTATCACTCCATGATTAAAGAAATTTGTATTTCTTTTACCCACAAAACGATGTAACCCATCACAATAAAATCTCAAATTCAATATTAAAATTTAATCTATCAGAATCAAATTCTTAAAACTGATTTATACAAAAAAAAAATATACAATACCACAGAAATTTAAACCAAATTCAAGATTTGTTTCTACTATTTGATCTCCATTACCAGACTTTTAAATTGTTTTGTATTCAAGCGCTGTACAATGTTGTAATACTCCACAATAAAATTTCAAATTCAATATTAAAATTTAATATATCAGAATCAAATTCTTAAAAACTGATTTATACAAAAAAAAATATACAATACCACAGAAATTTAAAACAAATTCACAATTTGTTTCTGCTATTCAATCTCCATTACCAGATTCTTTAAATTGTTCTGTAACAAGATTATATTATATTATGGTCGCACAACCATAACACCATATAACTAACAATAACGATGTAATGTGCGAATTTACATCATTATCTAAGAAACAAAGTAATTCTGACGACAGATATCCAATAATATTTACGAATAAAATTAATCATATATAAATTGTGAAGTAATGTAACTAACTGATGACAGTAAAAAAAATCATAATAAAATGTAAAATATTCATTTGTAAATCCCCAGTCTACATTATAAAAAAAAATAAGATTTGTACCTAAAATAATCTTGTATGTTATGTCGATACCAATATTAACACATCACATCAAAATAAACATTCAAAAATAAAAAAAAATAAAATGTTTAAAACAAATCTATCTACAATAAATATTTCACCCCCACTCTGACAATCACCATTCATCATAATAAAAGATTCTAAAAATCTCTAAATAAAAAAAATTCTAAAAATCTCTAAATAAAAAAAAACTATTTACTTTTAATTAAATCTTTAAATTTGAATAAAGTGAAACAATTATCACTAAATACTAGTTGGATGATATTGAAATGCAAAATATTATGCTTAAAATGGTTTGAATCTAAAATAAATAATCAACGTTAACTTTGTTTGTGTTCATTATGCATTTCTCTCATTATTATACTGAATGTAAATAAAAAAAAATTCCCTTATTAATATAAATAAATAAACAAGAATAAAAAAATTAAATGAATCCATTATTAATGATTCATCAATACCTTACTCAAATAAAATAACATTAGAAATTGAGACAGTCCATCCACCTCAAAGTGAAATTCTGAAAAAATAAATACTTAATTATATCATAACGAAAAACAACAAAACGATTAACAATTAACATCCAATCGTTAACCCTGCATAACAATGTCTTTACTATGGAATTTAATACTCTATTCTTATCCAAATTAGAAAAAATATAAACCAGAAATGAACTTCTATTTATTATTTTATTTTTTAAATAACTCAGAGACCCTTTATTGGAAAAACAATTCATATTCTTTGATAGAGGAAAATTATTTTCATAAAAATAATCCCCTATATTATATTCTTCCTCAATTCCAGCCTTTTCACAATCATTAGTATCATTTAAATATGACTCGAATGCATTATTTTGAACTTTCATGAAAGCATCTTTAAAATAAGAAACATGATTCATATAAATGTTTGTGGACGTAACCGTAACTTCATTAAACGAGGAGCAAACAGGATTATATTTATTATGGTATTCCATTTTTATTATGTATTCTTTTTTAGACAACGTAAAATATGGGATGTATCCCGTTGACATCTTAATTAAAGAATTCATCGCTGAGCGAATAGGGACAACATGGTTATACTCATCTCGTTGATTATCATGAACCAATGTGGTAAGTGCCGTAATGGATTTTCTATGTTGAACTTCAACAACGTTGGCCTGAGGTGAATAAAGATACGAACAATATAAATAAGGAGTGTCATTTTTCTTAATTAAGTCCACTGATTCATTCATTGTGTAATTAACTTCGCTATCAGAGATTGAATACGTCTGCTCAGTATTTACAGGATCGACTAAAGGATCATGGATATCTGAATTATTATTATCATTGAGCAAATTCGAATCACTAAATTCATTCATTTCCACCTCACGTACACACTGTGTAGTTTCGGACTCCGTATTTGACAAAATTATGGAAGTATTATCCGTTAGTTTCAAATTTTCATCATTCGTAATTATTGATAAGTCTATATCATCGTTACCATTAGACAACTGAGGTGGGGAATCATCCACTAAAATTTCTTTATCCTTATTATCAACATCAATATCAACATATGGTATACCATAGAATTTTTTCAAGCTTCTAATTGAATCATCGTCAACCACTGATTTTTTCAATTCTTCTATTATTTGTCTAATTGCCCCATTACATGCTTCTGCCTGTAATCTCAAATCCCTCCATGTGTTTGCTGATGGTAAACCACGCATTTTTAATTGTATTTTTAATTCCTCGATTGATTTAAAAGCATATTTTGGAATTAGATCCATAATTATTCGTTTTAAAAATAAAAAAAATTGAACTAGATTAAAACTGATAATCAAACAATAAAATACTTCACAAATAATAAAAAAAAATGTTGAACTTTTGACACTTCGGTTCTTATAAAAAAAAACTGATTTCGGAATAATAATTTATGGTTTACATAAATGGACTACTCGAAAATAATATAAATGAATATAAAAATCAACGATTACCCAACTATTGTTCAATATTCTTTAGATATAATGAGATCTTAAAGATGTAACCAAAACTTTATTTTGAATTTGACAAGATGATTTCTGCATCAAACAAGTATATGAAAATTACGATTAACTTTATAGTATGTTGTATTAAACGTTCAAAAACCATAAATAACATAAGACTGACCTTAAAACGATTCTGAATAACAATAATTTGATAATATTCATCCTATAATCAACTATATTTAACGTTTAATATCATAGAAAAGAGATGTTTAATATTAACGCATAATACAATGTCAGAATGACAAATCGTATTTATGTCGGTAAGTAGATTTCTATAATATATAACAATTAATTGCTCGTGATATTCGAAATACAGAAAATATTGAATAGATAACTGAATCACATAAAAGTATGACCGTTTATTCACAGGTGGCGTTAATTCGTTTCTATAAAATTCATTGAACAAATAATTATTGATTCCCTTTAAAATAACAAATAATGACCTCTTTTTAAAAATAAAACACTATATTTAATGATAAACAAAATCACACCTCAATATGGGATATTAATCTTCCTAAAAATAACTGGAAAAATGCATAATAAACTCGAAACATGTATAAAAAAAAACTGTAGTAGTGAAAAATTCAATATAATAAATAATACTTTTTTACCTCCACTTATTTGTATTAAATGTGAGATTTTCCCTTTAAAATCATCTGAATATTATGGTATTAATATAAAAGCTTCCAGAAGTGAATCTCGAATAAAACCAAATCCAAAATCTGAAAATTGTAAAAAGAATTAATCACACCTGTTAAACAACGATGAAAAATTTTCACACATCCCCCTTTAACAAATAAATCCCCCTAGAATACTAATTGAAAATTATTTAACAATTCCTTTCCACACTATAATGAAATTAAAAAAAATAAATCTTGATAAAACACCAAAACTAAATTGTTCATATTTAAGAAGAAAAGAAAACATTAAAATGATTATGTTGAAATATTCTCTCTAAAAAAAATCACTAAGTTATTCTTCCAATTAATAATCAACTCTTTAAACAAGAACTTTCTTTTCAAAAAAAATAATCAAAATTGAATTTGTAAATATGACTGTTCACTTCCAAAGTTAGAAAAGATCTGTCTCCCCACAGAATGCAATTACAATCATACAATAATTATAATTTCCCTCAAAAAAAAAAATACACTCAACAATAATTCTTGTCACTAGGTAATTAATAATTTTTTACTGAAACAATACATTCTGTACAACATTCTGCATATATAAAAAAATTCAAATTATGTAGGTAATGAAATTTCTTTTGACATTGAAAATTTGTCAAATATAAAAAAAAATCTTCAAATAAATGCTTCTGTATGCTGGAATAAAAAGAGACATAATAAAATTCAGATTCTTTCAACGATCAGTTATAAAATGATAGAAAAAACACAAAACAATCACTTAACTTTTGACGATGTGAGATATGCTCAAAGCCAAATTGTATTGATGTTGTACATAACTGAGCATCAGATCTTTCCTGGTCATCCTCCAAGCCATGTTGATCATCTTAGTGTCCTTGTCAGTTTTAAGGAAGGTTAAAAGGTGGGATTTATATGGAATATAGGAGTTCCTACCTAACGTAAACTTTCTATAGATTCTACCTATTAATCTCTCCCCTCCAAACACAGTACAACAAAATAAAGGTATAAAATTTAAAATCTGGGCGCCAGTCCTCACATAAATTCACGATCCATGAACGCCTAATAGTCCACGCCAAAGAATTTTTAAAAATTAAGCTCCTCGATGTGACTTTAATGAGAAGGGGTTCCACGTTGGGCCGCCAATGAGAAGGTGTGTGATAATGGAACAGATTTTGATATGCATCAACACTTCCTTCCACCAACAGTCAGCGATAGAGGCAATGAGACTCATGAAAATTTTACTCTCAGGGTCATGTTTTTAATCGTGAACTTATATGAAGACAAAATGAATTCAAACAATTATATTAAATTAAATAAAAATATCAACTGAATATGAGAGATAATGATGTACTGCATTAGGAAGATAGAGAGATAACGCACTTTGAGATATTTACATTTTTATTGTAGAAATAAATTATAATACATGACTCTAAAATATCAAACTTTGTTTGTATAGTACCAACTATTTCCTATAAGAGGAAAATGAAAATTGAATATAAAAGTGAAATTTTTAAATATTTGTTATAAAAATAATGTTAAAGATTGAAACTTATATATAACATGAATTTATATCAAAATCAAACCAAACAAAATCTCTTTCATATCATACTCAAAATCATGATTTCAATCTATATTAGGTTCAAACATAATGGATTCACATTCATATATTCAGACAATAAAATCATAAAGGTATAACTCATCATACAGCTATGGAGTAAACATTATAAAACAATATCGACTCGCAGCATGAATAAGGAGATCCCCTCGATGACCAATATCTTCAAATGAATCCGGTTGTAGAAGATGTATTTAGATTTTAAAATTCTCGTGACTATTTGTATCTTGATCCCTCCATGTTACAATAAAATCCAAGTGAAGAAATTTGTTTGTGTCCAAGTAAAAATCCAAATGAAGAAATTGTCTCCGACAATTTCCTATATGTGACTCCTTTGTCGTCAGTTATAAAATTTTAGGTTAGGCAGAATTAAATGTCGTACATTTCATCGTCGTGTATATGCAAGCATGGTAATTGCAAAATAATATCCAAATAAAATATATTTCCAATGGAAAACTAAATGGAATAACATTCGAATAATCCATTTGTAGAATTAAATAAAAATTATTTTCGTCAGAATGGGTGCGCAATATCAGGGTAGGATTGAATTTGGGATGACTGACATTTATATCAGCATCTAGATTATAGAAAAGAAAACAGGATTATTGGTTTGAAAAATGATCTCTCGCCAAACTATCTTGACATACGAACACATAAAACAAACTTACCCCAAATTCAGAAATTCAAATCGACGTCGGCCGCCATTTTCCTACACTGGCCGTACCGCTTCGATAGGTGTATGCAAAAAGAAAGAATTTGACATAAGCTTTTCTAATCATAAAAAATATTGCCACCTGACAAAAATCAATTTAGTGTGTTCGCACAAAAAAAACTATAAATTCCCAATTATTAATTTTTCCCTATACATAATTTTCTATAACATGACAATATATATATATATATATATATATATATATATATATATATATATATATATATATATATATATATATATATATATATATATATATATATATATATATATATATATATATATATATATATATATAGGTATACCTGCCCATGTAGTGTAGTGTATAATAGTCAGGTGGCCAATTAGTTAAAATGATTTAATGACCACACTGCGTTTGATTTATTTTAATACTAGTTTTTTACACTTGTGATCTTCAATCTTCATACACACTTCATTCATTACTAACTAGATGTGCTGACTGTACATCTGTACATAGGTACACTAATAAAGACCAGCTCACACTAATAATTTTAAACTTTTTTTAAAATGATTATTGTGAGCTGAAGATGAATTAAAGATTTTTTTAGACTATAGATCTACCTTCATGGCTTATAAGTTGTATTTGCTTACTTCTGCGTTTTGAGCCAAGAATTGTATCTTTTATGTATCAAATAATTCGTTTTGTTTATTTATTTGTGGTGACGTATTTTTTAGTGTATTTGATTTGAAGAGTTTTTAATTTTTTTTATTTCGTGCCTATATGATTATTTAAAACATTGTAAAGAAAAGGTAAATCAGTCATTGTTCGCCGGTTCGCTAAACTTTGAAAATTATAAACAGTTGTATTATTGTTGTATTTATAGTTGTCGTTTAAAAAATTGGCGTTGGATATTTTCAATATATTTTTTATATGGATTTTGTACAGCGGGTTCCAAATGAATGATGCAAACTCCAGTGTACTTCTGACAAGTGAGAAATACATATAATATTTTTAAGGTTTGCGGATTTTTAAAAGATTTACCTATTCTAAATATGAATCCATGTAGTTTGTATGATTTTATAATAACAGTGTTTATATGTTGAGTATAGGTAAGTTTAGCATCAAGGTGCACTCCAAGGTCCTTACATTCATTTTTATGTTTTATGTTTACATTATCTAGAATGTAATTGTGGTAAATTTTATATCTTTTTCTTGTGTACGATATAACAAAACATTTAGAAGCATTAAGAGAGAGGTATTTATTTTTACAGTAATATATGTATATGTGTATTTTAAACATTCCTTTTAACTGTGCAAAGTAATATCTTTTTTATAATTTGAATGGTCAGGAGACGTTGATTGTACCTACCTAACTATGCACAATAGCCATACGGGAGATACCTAGTGGAGCACTGGAGATTCTATTTTTTTGTTTCATGTTTTTTTTATTTGTGTTGTTCAGTGTTCTGTTGGTGTCTCTGTATATTAAATAAATAAATAAATAAGCCTGTCTAGATCTGATTGGAAAGCGCAACAATCGGCAACCGAATTAATTTCTTTGTATATTTTCAAATCGTCTGCAAACACAGGGAATTTGCAATGTTTGAAGCATTTCCCAATGTCATTTATGTACACAAGGAAAAGCAATGGACCGAGATCAGAGCCCTGGGGTACACCTGATGTAACATTAACTGGCAATGAGGAAAACCCTTTAACAACTGTTGTTTGGTATCGTTGGCTTAAGTAAGAATGGAGTAGATCAAATAGGTTTCCACAAATGCCCATATGAAGTAGTTTTTTAAATAGAGTATCATGATTTACACGGTCGAACGCCCTGGAGTAGTCAGTATATATGTACACAATCAGTTTGAATATTTATATCCAACGTTTCGTGTAGGAGTTGTGTGAAGACGGTTAAATTCGAGATAGTGGATCTTTTTTTCATGAAGCCGTGTTGTTTGTTTGAAATGAAAGGTGCTATGGTAGGATATAATTGGTCGAATATATCCAGACTGAAAACACAATTAAAAACTGTGTCTCCACCGGGAATCGGACCCGGGACCCTTGGATCAGCAGTCAGATACCCTAACAACCGAGCCACAATGTCGCCGTTTTCGTGAATGTTTCACCTCAAGTGCGCTAAAGGCCATGAAGATATAAATATAATTATCAAGAATAACGATACAATGGTTTTCAATTATTGAAATAAAGTATACCTATATTTTATATGGCTGCTGTTTTTATAAAACAACAAATGAAATATATACGCTGCTGTTATGTACCTACTACAATATAGTAACTGTTAAAATATAAATTATTGGTCTCCTTGTTTGCCCCGGGCAATAGGCAATCAAATCATAAAATACGCTTGATGAGGAATATCTAAATTTGTCTGATAGTGATTATTTTTATTTATATAAGCAATATTTATTTAGTTCTATAATAAATATCGTTATATGTAATATTTACATGCATGTGTATCACGGACAAACAATAAATTGATAGCGCAGATATTGACACTTGATCCACGAAGTATTTCTAGACTTCATCGCATAAAAAAACGTACGATTGAATATATGACTGTATAAGGAGTAGGTATAAACTTTAAGCTCATTTGCAAAAAAATCAAACAGTTACTTAATTATTGTTATCCCAACAAAGTTATTATCATTGTATATTGAAAAATCGGTGCCACTATTTTTACGACCGGAATTGGCGGGAAAAGCGTTTTCCCGCCAAAAAGTGTCTATTTACACGACAAATTTTCTGACGTCGTCTATGTTTTTAGGTCATTTATAACCATAGAAAGCGCAGATAAATCAAAATACAAAAATATTTACCTTTGTCATTTTTTCGATGGTCATGTATGCATCATGGGAACCAACTTGAAGAAAATTTTTTGGCATCTTATTACATTTACTTAATTTTATAAATCATTTTTTCATCGAGATCTACTATTATAACAAAGTATAAACAAAGGTAAATATTTTTATAACTTGATTTATCTGCGTTTTCTATGGGTATGGAAAGAATGATACAATTTATCTATGGTTGAGTCGTAAAAATATCCCTAGCCTTGAAAAATAGTCCTAAGTGTCAAATTAAAGGTTATACGTACATCACAGAATTAGAAAAACTTATTTTTTATTAAAAACCTAAACTATATAATGTATGTAAATCTCTTGAATAGTATCTATTGGATATAATATGGCAAAGAAAAATAAAAATACCTACATACATCGCGGCATATTTCACAATATGGGGTAACCAGCGAAAGGTGTGCGGGTGTGCATAACCTCATAAAAGGAAGCATAACACATCCTTGTATGCCACCACACTTGAATCATATCACCTAAAAAGCCGACATTCAGAATGGGTGGTGAACCTCATTGCTGTACCTACTTTATGAGATGTTATTGTTACCTGTTGTAGGTATTTTCGATTACCCGGCTTTTACGGGACACTCGAAAATGATAATAATAGAAAATAGTGGAAGCACAATTCAAAGCCGGTGCCTCACGGCAAAAAAAATATAAGAATAATCGAAAAATTTAAGAAAAATAAGAAAATATTTTATACAAATGAGAGGAAATAAAGTTGATTAAGATTAAAATTTGGATAGTAGGTATTGTAGGTACTTACGACATATTTATGCCATATACACAAAATCATTACGATGAAACTCATAACACGTATTCACTCTCTACATGATACCCGTTGAGAATTTAATGAAAATAAAATAAGCTCCAAAATTGCAAGATCATATTTCTCCACTATTCCATTGTGATGGAGATTGAAAAACACTCAAAGCGGTTCATTGGTGTAAATTGGCAGGGGGTACCGCACGCAGTCACCGATTTACCTGATGAACGCAACGAACAAGCTTCAAAAACATTCATAGATAGTGTGCGCATATGGAGAATGGCCCTTAGCTGAAATCGGATCTGATTCAACAATGATTTACAACACGGTCTATGTAGACCCAATCGAAGTACATAAAATATGATGGTTGATTGTAAGTTTTATATTTATTTATTAGATTGGTATTCGTAAAGACCTTCAGGCATCTAAGAACATCGCATAGATACATAGTGATGGACCACACCAGTCTTCACTTACAAATTAAGCTAAATAAATCCATAACAATCACGATCATTCTTCGGGTCACATTTTTGATGCAATTCACCATTAAATATATTATTTATTATTTTATTCAACACGAGAAAAAGTATACGTATGATTGCCTTTTTCATTGTTATGATTGGTCTAATATTCATTGGTTTTGTTTTAGACACAAGGAAAAACGTATAAATTATCCATTTTATTTTTTTTCCGTACATAACTGATGTTTTTCACTAAATTTAAAGATCCCGGACGACTGTGAAAATAACTAGTACGCTTCCAATTAGGTTTGAACTAAAATAAGGAACGTGTTGACAGTTAATTTGACTAAAATGTGGTTATAGAATTTGAAATTGAACTAATTGGTAACTTGGAGTAAGAAAGTTCGTAAATAGGAACGCACCAATTTAGCCGGAACGTATAAAAATGTTATAAAATCGAACGTAATGGCAAGCTAACGTTGCCCCTAGTTAACAATGCGTGTCTAATAATCTGTATTATAATTATTTAACATTATTTTATTGCTTAAAAATATTACAAATGTAAATTAACAAGATATTATGATATTTGATTATAAAAACATATTTGCAATACATCATCACAAAAATGAAATCTTGTCCTTGATGAGAGATTCACTCAAATTATTTATGCCTAATATTTTATTTTTTAGATTGTAGACATTATTATAATTTCTGGTTTTGGTTATTTTTAAACGTAGGTATACCTTTTTTTGTAATTTTGTTTTTGTTTTACTTTTTTTCTATGGTAAAATTGATTTCGTGGTATCCTCTAGTTGCTTCTCTGTTATGTCCTTAATCTTAATGAATATTTTTTCTATTAATATAAGGTGTTGTCTTCCCCAATAAATTAAATAAAAGAGAACCGTCTCGACATTATTAATGAATTTTGAGGCATCGCGAAAACAGAATTATACAAATTTTCCAAAATAACAATAAAAATTAATGATTTATTCATGTACATAAAAAAAACACAAAACAGAACATCGGAATACACATAAAACATGAATTAGCATAGTAGTTCTAATGCTCTAATAACAGGTGTTTACTACATATAAATGAGGACATAAGGAGGGAATGCAAGATGAAGACGAGTATTATAAGTAAAATGAAAGTGAATTCCTTGAGGTGGTTTTGGACATATCGAAATAATGAATGATGAACGACTGACCAAGAAAATATACATGGGTGTAAGAGATGGAGTGAATAGCAGGGGCCGCCCCAGAAAGGGATGGCATTACCATGTGAATGATATTTTGAAAGAAGGAAATATACATACATACCATCACGCCATGTCCCTTACGGTGTAAGCAGAGAGAATCGAGCGCCATACTTCTCTATTTTCGCACACATTTCTGGCTTCCTTTACATCCATGCATCCATGCAGGAAATATAAGAAGCTTGAATAATCGACGAGCATGTATGAGACGATGCATGGATGTAAAGGAAGCTCGGAATGTGTGCAAAAATAGAGGAGAATGGCGCTCGGTTCTCTCTGCTTACCCCGTAAGGGATATGGCGTGATGGTATGTATGTATGTACCTATGTAAGTACTACATATGTATATTAAGTAAATCATAATTTCTTAAATTAGCCTTTAAGAATAAATATTAAATAAGGTAACAATAACATTCACAGTGTATTGTATTATAAAATACGTGCTTCAGATAAACTATTATTAAGAAACAATCCACTATGCAGAAGGGAAAATATCTCTCAATTTTGATTGTTGACTTGTTTTTATAAAACGCTTGAAGGTGCTGAGGCTGTTTAAGAATATGTGGAGGTTCTCAATTTTTGGGCTTACATAGTTGTAGTTAGTATCTACAAACGAAACTGTTCCGTGTTTCTCAGCGTAACATTGGCAATTGCTGTGTGTTTCCCAAAGATGATGCAAGTATGAGGATGTGGAGATCTAGCAATTCCATTGTTCGAGAGGCTGGTATGTGGCTTGATTCTGCAATTCACAATTAATTTTGCATCAATTTTGCACTGACTGAAGTGATTTCAATAGATATTTTTACACAGTTAAGTTATTACGGTTAATATACGCTTATATTTATTTATTATATTATTATATTTACAAATTGATGTGTTATTCTTTTCTTTTTATGTTTTGTTTGTTCTTTGTGCTTATTTTTCTCTCTGTTATTCGTTTTTATTTGTATGTGTACTAATATTTAAATGATGTACATATGGTTTGTGTTGCATTGCTCACGAACAGAAATAAAATCTTATTATTATTATATGCCAAATTAAGACTGAAGTAAGTCTGAAAATATCAAAAGTTTGTTGTTATTTCTCAACACTATTGAAAATCATGTGGCGAAATTTAATACAGAAGGCTTTCGATAGTTCTACATTATATGTTAATTTTACCTTTTGGCTAAACCACAAATGGCATAATACTATGAAATGTCCAAATTAAAATATATATATCTTGATAATGTTCAGGTTTCACGTTTATTTTTATGAGTTAAACACTCGGGTTATAGTGCTTTTAGCAAAATATACGCGGACATATTCGACGCAGGCACACACATTCCGCGTTTCGTTCTGAGCAATAATAAACACGTAAATTTAAATCTATAATTATTAAAATTGAAATTTATCATTTACACATTGATTTGAATCAAATGCCCCATTCCTATCCATTATCCTGTTCTAAACTTCCTAGCTAATGAATATTTCTTCTTCCTCTTTTTTTAGTCATGTTGGCCTGTTTATTTCTAGCGTCAGCGTCCCTCTTGTGACGTGGACTGCCAACTGTCTTTCCATCTCTTGGGAGGATGTTTTGGAGGTCTGATTTCTTGGGAAATATTATCCTTGGCCACTTTGACGGTTCTGGAGGTCTGCTTTCTTGGGAAATATTATCCTTGGCCACTTTGACGGTTCTTGAGTCTGTCATCCTTGACACGTGTTCGTTCCAGAACCTTCTTCTCTGTCGATCCCATCTTACGACATCCTCTACTTTGCACATCCTTCGAATCCCTGTGTTTCGTACTCTTATCACGAAGGGTTTTACCAGCGATGCTCTTCATTACGCTGGTTCGAAGCAGGTTTTTCAGTACGGACAGTGTCTGCTCTGGAATCTATTCCGTAAGTCATTATGGGACGAAGGCATGTCTTTGATTCGAACCTTGCTAGGGATGTTCATATACTTTTCATTTCATACATACATTTCTTAATTTATTTAATTGATTTTCATTGTTATTTTTTTTTACTTGGCAATTTAGTACATAGTTAAGTTTACTTAACAAGACCGTATTGTGAAACATATTACTTAGTAAAAGGTGGTGCAGTTTTACTTTTGAAATTTGTAACTTAAAATAAAATGCATGCAATGATACACAGACAGTTTGTATGCGGAATATGAAAAAAAATACGGAATTATTAAAACGGTTGATTTATAAGCTCGAGGCACTTTTTCACAAGCAATCAGCGTTAAATTTTAAGCTCATACTATTATGTGCTTGTATATTTTTTTACATGTAATTTTGCCAAACAAAGTTGTTAACAATTTGCTTAACAAAGTTGTACAAAACGATTGTTTCAATAATAATAATCACCATAAAAATAGATTTATAACTGAGTTAATTCAAAGTACGGGGTCGAGATTTGAATTTTTGGTTTATTTAACAAACTTATACTCATATAATGATAGTAGATATAGATACATTCATTGTCTCATCTATATTCATGCATCTTTGAAAGAATGCATTTCTGTCAACTCTTTTCATGTTATTGAATATTTTTATAGTTGCCTAATACGCAAACATTGGATTTTTTCCCTATCAGGATTCAATGATATTTTATGACAAATTCGTAACATTTCAATAGAGAGGAAGTTGGAATACAATATGAGAAATAGGAACTCATGACATTTACAGGGCTTACGACCAGTGACCGTCTGGTTTACGTGATCACTTAATGCGCTTGCGCTACGTTCATCAATTATTAATTTTATTATTGAGTTCCCTATCAATCCAATTTTTGAAAGTTCTACATATTTTGAAAGTTCTACATATTTTGAAAGTTCTACATATTTTTATCATAAAAATCCTTTCGTTTGAAAATAAGCAGAAAATTGTTTACATTGTTTATCGTTTACAAAAACAAATTTTATCGATAGATGGCGTTACAAATAAGTTTCTTCATCACTTCATAGATGGCGCCAGCGTTTCTTTTTTTCAAACGAAAGGATTTTCATGATTAAAATATATAGAACTTTAAAAATTGGATTGATAGAGAACTCAATAAGAAGGCATAATTGGTAAACGTTGCGAAAGCGTATAAAGTGATCCCAAAAGGCAGTCGATGACAGGTCGTAAGCCCTGTAGGTGCCTTGCGTTCCTGTTTCTCCTATAATACTCCAACTTCGTCTCTATTGAAATGTTAAAAGTTTGTCATAATATATCTTTTAATATTGTTCATTTTCCAACTCATGATATTCACGCCATTCATTCAATAAGGCCTAACGACTTTAATTGATTTATCTTTCTCTCAAAACACTACGTTGCGTGGTCTGTATTTTTCAAATATATGTATTCTATGAATACAATTATTGTACAGTTATTTAGTACATCGTATGAGTTTATTTACAAATAAAAAAAAATGTAAAATATTTTACTAGTTGCATGTAACACATGAGATCCAACTGTCGATGGCGATAGTATGCATAATCAAAGAATACGTACCAAACTATAAACAACACAAATTAATAAATATTTATTTTCTATATAAAACATGTAGGTATGTTTGTCAGGATAGGATAGTATGGAGGTCAGTCTGTTTTTCCTACACAGAATATGAAAACAGTATGATGGTATGTATGTATGTTTGGAGATTTAAGTATCAAACTATTAAGTCTTCTTACATATTGTGTATAGGCGACTACCATACAAATTGTATAAAGTGATGTCGTCACTAAATTCAATTTTTATAAAAATTGTTAAAAAAAACTTGAGATGTGCTAATATAATGTTTATATTTTTGATATAAAATTAAATTATCTAGTTGGGATGTCTCGGCTGTTTTCGATATTAAAAAAAAAATGGAAATATAGGCAGTTAAACTCATAAATTTATCATAAAAAAATATTTTTCTTAATAAAGAATGTTTGAAAAACCCTGAATTTTAAAAAAAAACTAATTTTAGATTTTGTATTTGTCTATCTTTATACCAATTTTCAGCGTTCTAGTTTTTATGGTTTCTGAGATATATGGAAAAATTCAAAAGTTGATAACCCCTGACTGAAACAAAAATTCACAATTCTGAGTATAAAAGTTTTGTAGGCCTATAACTGTTTATATATTCTGAAAATTTGGGCTCTGTAAATTAAGCGGATCAAAAGTTATAAGGGGGGGGGGACACACACACAGACACACACACAAAACTCACATAAAATGTTCTACTCCGAATTCTGAGTAAATCCATGTACAGGAACATATATGCTGCTAGGCCTCTAGTTGGTGTTATTAGCATGCAAACAGTCCACTACACCATACAAAATTTTCCTTCGTATACGCATCTTGGCTTAATAATGTCGATTCATTAAGAGAATTGTATTCTCATGATCGAATCGACAATTGGAACAGTTGGATAATTTACTACATATTTTTCATTTACACAACTTTTATTTGCATATTAAATTTGCATACCAAAGATTTTTTTAAACTAAAAACATTACCATTAGTATAAATGTTTACTTAATCTGGTCCATTATGTAACATAAACACTCCAGTTCAACTTCTTGTTCCTAGAGGAGTCTATAAATTTTGTAAGTTTTAAAATAACCGCAAATCAATCAGCATTATACACATTAGGTACTTAAAATATCTAGAGGTAAAGTGCAAAATTATATTAGTACCAATCTATAGCCTTAATTCGCGCACAAATTATCTAAAACGTTATATTTGAGACGTATAGTATCTAAAACAACTCAGTTCTATTTAAAAAAAAAATAACTATTACAAAAATAATATTTACATTTTCAAGGCTGTAACTTTTGTACGCTGACCATATGGGTGAAGAGGATGCCCGTGTCGGGGCCAAACGAAAATCAATATTTTCATCTATTAATTTGAAATAAAGTATTCTCAATACTATTTAATCGTACAAAATAGCATATTGTTTTACTATTTAATAGTTTATGCACTTGCGAGTAGCAGATGTGGCCAAAATAATAGCGGAGTTAAAGTGGAGTTGGGCGGGTCATATTGTATCTCGGATGTCGGACGGACGATGGACAAAAGTTGTGATGGACTGGAGGCCAAGAACAGGAAGCAGAAGCGTGGGAAGGCCCCAGACCAGATGGTCCGATGACACAAAAAAAGTGGCAGGTCCAGAATGGCGAAGAATAGCACAGGATAGAGACTTTGTCCAATACTGGACTCATTAAGAGGCTGAGTAAGTAAGTTTATGCACGTGAAATTATCTATATTTAAAAGAGTTAAAAAAACAGTTATTATCGATTGTGAAAAATATTGATGAAAAACTGAACTGTCGTTGATACTCAACGACTCATTTAATATATTTAGAAAGCAATTTAATATGTGGGTACATTTCACGTTAAATTATACCTAGTAAAAACACTAAACACTTCTTTACCACCTGAACAAGAAGCGATTTATTGCCAATTAATTACGATTTATAAGTTTTATTTTTTTATATAATTTTGTTCCCTAATTGTAAACATATCCAGGACGCCAGCATATAAGTCAAATCGTCTTCCACTATGTAATGGTTGTCGACAAAAATTGATGCGATATTTAATAATTGTTTATTAATTTTTACTTTTGGAAGATGAAATATGCGCCGAATTTCGTTTAAGAAACCTAGAGCATTTACAGATTTTTTTAACGGAATTCTGATTTCTTAATCATTTCTTTTTACTTTTGCAAGATGAATAAATATAGCTACGCTGACTGAAAGAAAAATGAATAAAATAATATTGATAAACATGTTTAAATTACCAAAAGTATTTGCAGATTTTTTGAACGGTATTCTGGTTTCTAAATCAAAACATTTTTGCTTTTACTTTTGTAGATTTTTATTTCATTATTTTATAAAAGAAAAATAAAAAAGTACTTATAAAAATTAAAATACAAAATAAAACAATTCAATATTATTGCCCCATTGAAAGTGTAGACGTTTGTGTACGGGGCAATAAAATATACGCTGAAAAATGAAAAAAATAATATTGATTCAACAACCAGAAATTCGTTAAACAGAGTAATAACAGTTTTTCTAAACGGAATTCTGGTTTCTTAATCAGAATATTTTTGATTTACTTTTGCAAGATGAAAAGTAAAAGCAAAAAATACGCTGAATGAGAAGAAAATGAAGAAATAATATTGATAAAATTAAAAATGAATACCGATATACAGATTTTTTAAAACGGAATTCTGGTTTATAGATCAAAACTTTTTTCTCGGTGTGAGAAAATGAGTGGGTTGTGACCAACGCTAAACTCCTCACTAACAAGTCACTCCATAAAGTATTCAAATTTTGTTTGGAAAATTTTCAGCATATTCATGAAATGAGTTTGTTCAATATATTTTTTTAATTAAATATTATGTTATGAAATTAAAAAAAAATGATATTGCTTCAATGCCATTTTATGAAAGTGATGTGTCCAATTTGAAAATAAAAATTTCAAATTTTAAGTTAACTGAGCTTGGGGTCACTTTAAAATATTTGCCGTTTAAAAAATTGAGATGCACTATTCAGTTATCCCTCAAAATCTAATGAGATCTAAGCGAGTATTAGATATACATATATGCAAAATTTGAAAAGAATCGAATGAGTACTTTAGTCTATAATCGATAAAGTAAAATGAACACGCCGTACATAGCACACAGCACATAGCACACACACACACACAGATACATTGTGATGAAACTTTCAGAATACAATCTCATCATGATACTAGTTGATAATCTCCAATAAAAAAAATAGCCTTAAAAATTGCGAAATCATAACTCCCCACTATATCCCCTTGGGTTAGTGAGGAGTGAAAACGGCGTTTATATTATTAATACGGAAAATGATAGTTGTATTTGAGTTTCTCTGGAGATCTTCAAATCGCTATTTGGGGGCGAAAAAAGAGAACGGAAACTAATTGCCTATTAAACTGAAAAAATGTCAGTAATTTGGTCGAGCTTCCTCGGAGATCGATTCCAAACGACGGTAATACTTAAAATGTCATTATTTATATCACTCGGTTGACCCGATGTCAGATATTACCAACTGTCTCAGCATATAAACATTCTGTCGTATATTAAGGAATGCGATTAAGTGATAAAAACATGAGCGAGCAAAATAATAATATCAGTCGGAAGTTTTAATCGTTTGAGCGTAAAACTCGACTCGAAGGTGACAAAAAATCGTAACGTAAAAATGTCAAATATGTTTCATTTGTCGGTCTAGAATTTACTCTAAATTTATTTAATTTATTTATATATATTTACTTGTACCTTTTTGTACGCATTTTTTTGCCAAACGGCAATTTCTTCCGCCAACCAGGGACAACAGTATTATAGGAGGAATGAAACCTATATGAACCGATAATGCTTTATTTATTTTGTCACAAATTCTTATGGTCATGTTGTCTTTAACTATACATAGTTAATTTAACTATATGATGCACTGGCTGTGTAGATTTCACCCACATAAATTTGAACATATTCTTCCTTTTTGGTAGATGATGTGTATTTTTTACGAATATGTCCTAATTGAGACATATTTCTCGATTATTTTTCAATAACGTGAAAATTTGCATTATCGCGAAAAAAGTCCAAAATTCGCGAATCAAATCGGGTCAATCGCAAATGCGAATAATTCTGGAGGTTGAGTCCGGTCAAACGGTGAAATCATAACCCTCGTGATTACCCATATCATGGATATAATTATCATAAGGAGTTCTAAAATATCTTCAGATTTTATAAAACTCCATATGATAATTATATCCATGATATGGGTAATCATAAGGGTTTTGATTTCGCCGTTTGACCGGCCTGCCCCCCTGAGTTGATGTTTATATACAATACAATATGTACTATGGCAATTAGACTAAAAATAAATAAAAAAATTAAAAGGATAGAAGAAAATCAAAGAGACAAAAAATAATAAATAAAAAAAAATATAGTAAAAGTTCATATAAATGATAGGAAAACAAAAAAATAGGAGAGTAAGAAGAGAAAGATGAAATCAGATATTATTAAATAAATATTTTTGCTTTAGCCGTATTTAACATTGCGAAAGTAAATACATCAATACATGCTATCAAAAGTAAAATAGATATTGACACCCTTAAAAGAGATCAAAACACAATAAATTATATCAGAAAAATTGAGAAAAAAGTAAATAAAATAGAAATTTTAATGAATTAATTTATAAGTAACTAGTGGACCCGACAGACGTTGGCCTCTCTCTCTCCTTCAAATTTTAAATGCCATAAGAGTATCTATATGTCTTTTAAACAAAATATATATTTATAACCTTATTTTATAGTAAAATATATATTTATAACCTAATTTATATTTGTACGAAGGTGTATATTTTTCACTATAGAAAATTCTCTCTAATATAAGTTTTGTTGTTTGATCATGACGTTTCGATCAGAAAATATATACCTATTTATAACCTCACATAATAATAGGTATATAATCTCAGAATATTATATCACAATATAATAATATCAAACCATAATATAATAATAATAATATACATAAAACTAAATAATTTAACATAATATTCATAAATAATATAAATATTTAAACGGAAATATTACGAAACATTACATTGAGATAACTTTGATATACCTATCGTCATAATAACACTTAATAAAACAGAATATACTTGTAAAAAAACTAAATAGCTTTGTACGTTAATAATAAGAAAATATACAAAGATCTTAATAATTTCATAAAATATTAAAAATATCAAAACAAATACATCAAGTGAGAAAAACATCGAGTTTTAATGTCATAACCAACATTGCATAATATTATGACATATTGGTAGCCAATGTTCCCACTATTCAAAATGCGTATTACGAAAATATTTATAACGATTCGCATTTTTTTTATTCTTTTATTAAATTCCTTTTTGTGAATCTAATCCATTCAGGGACTCACATAAACACACACAAAAAGTTTCATCAAAATCGGTTCAGCCGTTTAGGAGGAGTTTAGTGACATACACACGTACGGAAGAATTATATATATAAAGATTTCACAGTACGCATACGATATGCACCATACGCCATAGGTATACACAAAATTTGCGCTCTTTACAATATATTTCTTTAGTTATTGTATTCAAAATATGCATAAAGAAGTCGTTAGTGTATTTTTTATTGTGTCACATTTCCTTGTTGTATGTACTCTCTAAGTGATACCAGTTGAAAAATTGATCCAAAAATTGGTCAAATCATAACTCTTCACTTTTACATGGCAGTGGAAATGATTACGATTTTCCTTAATATTTATGTTGACCTAAAATGAATTGATAAACGGCAACATTATGAAATGGTATCATAAAAAATATTTCTCAGTACGAAGTGTTAAAAGATTAACAGGTAATGTGGTGACATTTTAAAAGATAAGACTGGGAGGGACGGTGGAGAAGTCGATAAATTATTAAGACATGAATGAGGAGTATAAAAATACCGCAAATACTTTGATTAAGATTTCATTTCAAGACTGATACTCTACACACTCATTATACGGATGGTCAAATGATAGGTACTACTAAGACTATTAATAATGCTATTAAAAACATTAATGTCTCTGCCGTGTTGTTTGTTTTACTGGCGGTAAACGAGTGGGTTGTGCCCAACAGTAAACTCTCCACTATATGACTTTTATTTAATTAATTTATGAACACTTCTTTACACTCTGCACTAATGTAAAATTTGCATCCAAATGTAATTTTTTTTACAAATTTCTCACCTATTGGAAATTGAATTCAGAACGCCAGCACAGAGATCACACGACTTAATTATTATTATCATTTTATTAGGAGTGGGTCCAACACGCCCCTGCACCGCGACCATAGGTTGATCTATTGTGCCTCCCTTAGGGGCATGTCACTTCAACATCAATCCGATTTCTTGAATAAAGTCCCATATTTTGCAGATTGAAATGCCTCCAAGATCTTGGGGTCTTAGTATAAAGGCTCCCAGGTGTCTGTGTCTGGATTCTATTAGGGCTGGACACTCGCAAATCACATGATAGGCTGTTTCTTCCTCTTGTTGACACTTTCTACAATTTGGTTCATCAGCAATCCCCATTATGTAATGGTGTCTTTTTGGATGACAATGCCCAGTAAATAGACCAGTCATCGTTTTTAGTTGCTCTCTGCTGAGACTCAGCAGCTTTCTTGTCCTATTTTTGGATCACACGATTCACTACAATGTCTAGTGTACCTACACACACTCACATGAATAAGTGAGTGTATCTTAACTTCAGAAATGATTTTTTTTTTACTTTTTCGATCGACAATACTTGATGGAATTCCATTATAATATATTAAAATAAAACACATTTATAATTTTCCTTCATTTGGTTAAATTTGACTTACTAGTTTCGCTCTAGACGAGTATCTTCAGAGTAAGTGACTCTGAAGATCACTGATCGTCTAGAGCGAAAATAGTAAGTCAAATTAAACCAAGTGGATGAAAATTATAAATGTGTTTTATTTTTATATATCATAAATGATATATTTTTGATCATATTTATTTATTCAATATTTCAATTCTTATAAAAACAATATAGTTAATTATACAGTAAGTAGCAAAATACTTAACTTTACGCTTCGTATAACAGTCGCGTTACGAAGCGGAGTATTTTGTCATAGTAAAGTTCTGTGTACAACATGGTCATTTATAGTGTGTATGTTATAGTTGAAGTAATATTGTAAAATAAGCAGTAGGAATATAATCATACAGATTTATACAGGATAACTCATTGGACATTTATACAGACTTATACAGGATAATACATTGGACATTTATACAGACTTATATAGGATAATACATTCGATAGTAATTTTGTAAGTTAAATTTAGTAACGTCTCATAATATCCCATCTTCGTCTCTATTGAGATGTTATTGTCAATAAAAATATCATTTGACTCCCGACAGGGAAAAAAATCCAATATTTGGGTTTATGCAATTAAAAAAATATTCGATTTAAATACACATTGGTACAAGTAGGTAAACATACCAAAAATGAAATTTCTGGCGCAGTTCAGGGGTGACATCTGTGAGAGACACCGTCACCTCATTTATAAGGACTGTTGCTTACATTGTTTACAAATAAACTAATATCTCAATAGATGGCGTTACAAAAAAAGTTTCTTCGTTACTTCATAGATGGCAATAGTATAATTCCTTATTTTCAGGTGAATTGTTACACATTATTCAAATATATAGAACTTTAAAAATTTAGATTGATAAGGGAACTCAATAAGAAGGCATAATTGGTGAACGTTGCGCAAGCGCATAAAGTGTTCACGTAAACCAGCCGATGACAGGTCATAAGTCCTGTAGGTGCCTTGAGTTCCTGGTTCTTCTATAATATCCCAACTTCGTCTATATTGAGATGTTATTGTCAATAAAAATATCATTTGACTCCCGACAGGGAAAAAATCCAATGTTATATATATTCGAATATTCGATTTTCTCTACTTTTTGTTGAAATGTTGAATAGGGTTCAGCGATTTCAAATTTATGTATATGACTAAATTGATTGTACCATTTGATCCGCCTGTTTGAGTAATGGTGATAGCCAGTCGTGGTATTCATTTTGGAATTATAATACTATCTTTAGTTCTATAGTGATCCCTAATATTGTATTTATAGTTTGTGATGTACCTAGATTGTATGCATATAGGACACAATTTTTACTTTCTTCTAAGTTCATTTCATTTCTGGACTGGCATCCATGATTTGCATTACCTACAGCTGGAAACAAATCATTTATAATTCGTTTTCAAACAGTTATTGCTTCTCTGGGTTGTAAACATTGGTCAAGTGGAAGAAATTGTTCCTCCTGCGATTCACTGAATGAACTAGGTACCTACTCCCCAAAGACCAACGGTCTTACTTATTAGATTTCGTTAATAGCTTACTTAACGCGCAACTAGATAAGCACGACTAAAATAGTTAAGATCGGTATTAAAAAATCTTACTTATAAACGTAGACTAAGATATGACTTACTAGTTCACTAAATTGTTTACGAACACCCAAATTTATTTTTTTCATATGGTCACATTGGCTTCACAGATGTCAAAAAATAGAAAATTGCATGTAATTTTTGGATAGCTGACATCGAAAAATGAAAACAAAAACCGCGATGTACCGTGTTGAGTCAAATTAAACACGATTGCGATGAAGAATAGCTAGGAAAATCGTTACAAGTATTAAATTTTTCTGTCAATCTCAAATATGCGTCGGAACATATGTGAAAGATCCGCCATTTTGAAATATTTGTTATGACGCGTTAGTCAAGCGTTAAACAACCTCTCGACTTGTCTTAACTTGACGAATATGAAATTAAGGCGTAATAAAGATAGTCACGGTTTATAAGTAAACTTTTACGTTAATCACGCTCTATTACCAGGTACCTACTATAGATAGTTTACGGTTATAAGTAAGACGGTAAGAATTTAAACTCTATGGTATTCCCTTTTTTATTGCCAAAACTTTTAATCAAATATGTATTGTATCAATGATCCTACAAAAGATTGATACAAAGCACTATTTTATGACCCATGATAAATATTTTGAATGTGTTGGTTTATATAATAGAATAAATTAAATAATATATATCTCACATGCTACAGTTTGATAACCTGTCACTTCCTTCCAACCATTTTTATATATCAACGTAATGATGATTGACACGTTTAGTTTTCTGATCATTGTTTTAATGTTATATTATTCTATACTTAAGTACTTTCAATGATCATAGGACCATTACTTGTTTCAATTCATATAATATACCTACACCGAGAACTAATGCAGGATTTAGGATACCGCTTTACAGAATATGTAAAAACTTTAAAGACCATTTATGTAATGACCATACTGACATTTTTATTGTATCTGAATCTATGTTCAAAAGGGAAACTGTAAAAAAGCTCACAGATAAAGCCTCTTAGGACCCGGATATGGCTGGAATGCACTTTTGAGAAAATTATTTTATATGGATAGTTTTTAAAAACGCCGTTTTTGTGAATCTAAAATTATATTTTAAACCACAAAATATGTTTTTTCAACATTTTTTTTTTATATTTTGTTACTTTACTCTATTTTAATCTCTGTCTGTTTTTCATTGTAACTTCTCTATGGGAAATATTGTGCTTACACATTATATAAAAACTTTTTGTAGGTACTAAACAAAAATGTATTTTTGTGATGTGTGATTGTTTTTTCTCTTAATAAATAAATAAAAATAAAGTATACAACCACACCGTTACCCTATAAAAGATAGGTGAAGAGATGGGTACTTTCAATACTCCTCCTTTTGTTTACATCAATTTATCTTAATTCTACTATTATATACGTACTATCACGCGACACGCCATGTCCCTCCTGGGGTAGGTAGAGAGACCCAAATGACACAAGCATCCGTAGCTTCATTTATATTCATGTTCTTATATAAGTTCTGCTGTTCAAACATTTTAAATTTCCTTCTTTTGGGATGTCGTTCACATAGACGTGCCATGCTTTTGTTTAACATCAGGTAGGTACAAACCTAGGCTTGTTACATTTTCTTTGTCAGACGTTTTACATTCATTCTTCCAAAGCGGTCAAACCATCTTAACATGTTACTTTACAAATTCTTTGACAAATTTTTAACATCTCAATAGAGACGATGTTGGAATATTATAGAAGAACCAGGAACTCAAGGCACCACAGGGCTTACAACCTGTCATCGGCTTGTCTACGTAATCACTTCATGCGCTTGCGCAACGTTCACCAATTATGCCTTCTTATTGAGTTTCCTTATCAATGCAATTTTGAAAAATCTATATATTTTAATAATGAAAAATAGATCGTTTGAAAATAGGTCATTTATACTATTGCCATATATGAAGTAACGAAATAGCCTTTTTTCTAACGCCATCTATTGAGAAGTTGGTTTTTTGTAAACAATGAAAGCAACATTCCTTACCCCTTCTAAGCACACTCCGTTTTCACTGTCCACTTAGGAGAAATAGAAACCAGTCTCTCTTTTATATAGAACCTTCTAAAACTAACTATATGCTAAATTCTTATATTAATAGAACTTGTACTGGGTACAATAGAAATTGTTTGAGCGTTCCGGAGTTGGATATGTTTGCTTCAAGTTTTTATGTATTCAAAAAAAAAATTGTGAATTTGTCGGATGTTTAATCTGTGCTCTGTTTTATTGTGCACATCTTTAACTTTTTAATTGTGCCCCTTTAACATTAACTTTAACTTAATTTTAATTTACTATTCTTCATACATTGAGACACGTGAAGCAAATCATAATATGAGTTTCTAGTGGTCAATGCTACCCCCCACTCCCCTTCCTACCTCTCTCCTTTCCCATCCTGTCTTTATAATTGTTAATAAATGTGTATGTACTTAATATATTTAGAATACTATAATTGGCAACATAAAAATTATCTCTGTATATCTGTATAAAATCTTTATTGTAATGCTGTTGTATTCTATAAAATAAAATAAAATAAAAAATACATGAAGTGACAGTGTTCTCACACAGATGTCACCCCTGAACTTGGCCAGAAATATTTTTTAATTTTTGGATTGGTAACCTACTTGTACCAATGTGTGTGTAAATCAAATATATTTTAAAGGTTGCATATAGGAAAACATTGGATTTTTCCGTCGGGAGTCAAATGATATTTTTTGAAAAAAAAATGCACACAATTTGTGTTGTTGATAGTGTTCAATATTTCATCTACATCTTGTTTTACCTGTCTTTGGTAGATTGTTGTATCCTCCGGACTGTGGATGCTTCCTCGCCACTTCTATAACCCACACTCCAGCGGCAGTGTGAAGACCGTGTGCCAAGATCTGCACAAGACAGACACACACCAGCACGGCGTATCCCCATCCTCCTTCAGGATAGTAATGGACCTTTATAGTAGTGGAGCAGTAACCAGAGTGGGACGAGGCCGCTCTGGATGGTGCCTGAATCGCCAGTTGGAAAATTCGATTTATAACTGTTATCATACAGGCAGAGAAGCTGATACGTCTGATCAGCAATCGGCAACACCACCAACAACAATCACTCATTCCATAGATAATAGGTATAATGGCGGACATTGGGACCGGGTTGATCTGTTTTGTGTGAGCCCATATGTTTGTTGAGGTAATGATTGTGAGTGCAGAAAGTTGAGATTGTGTACATATTTAGTGTGGAACGGGAACAATCACCTGGTTCATAATTGCATATAATTGTAAATAAAAATTGTAAACTGCTACCTCTAGAACAGGATTTCCTAATTGGGCAGCAGTAAGATACTTATTGTTGTCATTATAAATATGGTGTGATAAAAGGTTAATAAATAATAGATCCTTTATATATTTTTTAACTTAGTCATCGTAAGTAAAAAAATATTATAATATTGTTTGATCTTGACTTGTTTGTTAACAATATAATGTTATTGTAACAATTTATTCCAAAACCAACTTCTTGATTTTTGTAATACTTTCCTAGTGACAATGCGTTAGTGTTATTTTAAAATAGTTTAAAAATAAAAATCCTTCAAGTAGGTACATATCCATCAAAAGTTATTATCATGAGTGTTATTATTTGAATTATAATATATTGTTATTTTCTACAAAATAACCAAAGACCTTATAAGTATATAAGGTCTTTGAAAATAACACTTAATTTTATCATACTTACAATAATCTAAAAATATTTAGTTTCATTTTTACATAAATAATAAAACATATATTTTTCTTTTAAACATTAATTTTATCATGATTTTTTATCGTATAATTCTTCATAATATGGTTATATAATAATATAAATACATATTTATTTCGTACATAATATCTTTGATTTAATATAACTTAAATCTTATGATAAAATATTATGTTTGAAACTGTCACTTCATGATAGAACTCCATAGTCAATTAGAATTATGAAAAAAAATATACAATTTTAAGTTCTATTTTTTTCACAAACACGACTCCCTTGTTAATTGGAGTCGCGTTTGTGAAAAAAATATATAGAACTTAAAATTATATTTTTTTTTTCATAATCTAGTTGATATTGTCATGTATTTCATTCCTTGATTTCTGCATAAGAAGTTACATAATATAAATCATTACGGCTATTTTATATCAACGATTACTGCAATGTTAGTTAAATAAATATTCTAAGGTAGAGGCGTTTACATTGTAGAAATTCATATTAATAAATTATTAAAATAACAATATAACTTATATTGTTATATTGTTATTTTAATAATTTGTTAGTTAAATATAATATTAATTTTATCATCAAATCATATTTATATTTTATCACGTACCCTTGATTTCTATATAATAAAACTTAATTTTAAGATGATAAAAGTATTTTGTTATTGTATTTATTTCCTTAATTTTTATATAGGTACTACAATTAAAATAATACAAATGTTTTTACACAGTTTATAATCATTAACTTCCACAATAGGCATCAACTACGAAAAAAACGTATTGACAATGACGCTTCTGCTATTAGGTAATCCAAAATCGTTTAGATATTCTAGATTTATCGAACACAATATTGATAATAATCGGTCATAATTTATTTATACTTTTTTTTATTTATTTAGTATTATTAAAATATTAATATTCAGGAAAGATAATAAAGGGGATGGGTGAATTATTCCCAATTGAAGCTTTGTAATTGCTGATGATGGATTTTATTTTGATCTTTAAATAATTTTCAATCTACCTACAAATTGATCTGCTAGTTATTTCACATATGTGTTGAGCGTCGTAATAAAAAAAATGTAATGGCGATGTCGCAATCTTCATAATTTTGTAATAAAATCAATTTCTTTAAAATATTTAATGAATAACATAAGGTCCAATGTTCTATTTCTAGCAAACATCCTTACTCAGCTTTATGCTCCGATAAAAAATAATGGTTTTTGAAACAAAGCTTTATTATTTCGATTCCGTAAAAGCAATCCTTTTTTATAAATTAATAAATAATCAAAAAATCTCGTTTATAGCAGTTGAAAGATAAAACAATAATTTAAATCAAAGATTGGGTTATATTGTATCTCGTATCTATATGAGTCAGCTAATATTAAATTGGTATAATCTCTAAAATAAAAACTCAATTTTATTGAGTGGTTTTTATTGTATATATTTTCAATCGGTTTAATTTCATATTTGGGGTCTAAAAAATAAACAAAATTCAGCACAAGATATTCGTTTGACTGATGGACGTCGTAAAATAAAAACAGACTAAATAAATTAAAAGACTTTGCCATTATCAAGATACACAATAGAGATTGGAGGGTGTAATATTAAAAGCCTATACAGACCAAATGAAAAAAAGACCATTCAAAATAAACCATTTTATTGCGGTAATTAAATTGCCCACTAATATAAATCCTCTTTCGAAACAGTTAAAATACTTTTGACGATTGATATAATTATTATAACTTATGTGTCCTTTTTCCTATTATCTCAACCGCACAAAGGATATTAAAAAAATCTCGAATGGACATCTGGAAGCAATTAACTGAGAAAAGTAATTTTCAAAGAAGCAATTGTTTTCGAAGTTAATAAATTGTACCTACGTCGTTAATTTTTCTATACCCGTAATACACGAGGCTATTTACTAGCAAGGGTATGAAGATGGAGATTTAATTCTATGAACTAGGTAGTTCCATTAAAAGATGAAACAATGCCCAAAATATATATAATCATCAAGTACATACTCGTACCCAGATTAAAATTTATGAAGGCATATAACGATAAATAGATGGGTGGTGGAGCCGTTAGCGCGCTGGGCTAGTAATCCAGTGGTCGCGAGTTCGAATCCTGCCACGACAGATTTCGTTCACCTATAGCAGAATCTAAATTTAGGGAATGTATATGTTAATGATTCAAGGATATATTTAAGGATATATTGTCCTTACTTAAAACAGGAATTATTCCTAGTTAGATAGACATAGGTAAAGTGATGGAATGATGCCAATCAGGGAGCACCCATGGTTTATTATTATTTTGTTTATCGTGTTTTTTGTTTTGTATATTTTTTTGTTTGTTTTTATATAAATACTGAGTGGTCTCTGTGGTATATTTTTTCTGTAAGTTTTCTTTTCTTATGTTAAATAAATATATTATTATTATTATTTCGGGCTCTTTAATACCTTCTCAAAAAGTAAGGTATGGTAAGGGATTTGGGGTAGCACGAGCAATGCTGCCAAGTGCTATCCTTACTGAGTGTATAAAATGTGGTGTTTTGTGTGTTGGTGCCATGTGTAGTATTTATGTGTTAGTAAGGTCAGTAGTGTCGTCGATTTGGAGGAATTTCTTCACCAGTCTGCATGTGTTTAATATGGCTGCTTTTTGCATGGTGACGTATGTGTATTTAGGTAATTTGATGGTTTCTAAACTGCCGAATAAGTTTAATGGAATAATTCCTGTGGTGGAAATTACTATTGGTACTATATTATCACAGATTGCATGTCCCAGATTCGCTTGATTTCGTCTTGCAAATCAGTGTATTTTCTAATTTTTTCGGTTGTAGTTGTTTTGTTTTTTATTATTATTATTATTAGTTCTTAAAAAAAAGTAGTGTCTGAAAATATGATATAGGTATTTTAAAACCGCCTAATACACTATGAAGTTACGTGTTAGTAAGGGTAACAAAAATGATCGAAAACCCAAAATTTGTTGCGTTTCAAGAACAAACCCGACGAAATGAAAAAAAAATCACACAAATTCACGACACATTTATTATTTATTTTACTTTTTTTATACAAAAATGAATATGTTCTTGTTAAAAGTACAATACATCTTCGTACGTTTCCTAAAATAAGCATAAATGCTTGTGTTATAGATTAACGAAATCGGTTGAGGCAGGATTTGAACTCGCGACCACTGGATTACTAACCCAATGCGCTAACCGCTCTGCCATCGACCCATCTAAATATTTACCTAATTATGGAATAATAAAAAAAAGTTATATAAAAGGATATTTTTTAGGAGAATTTATGCTGAATTTTAAAATTGTGTGATGAAAATTCACTAGAAAAATCTTGTAATTGGTTATGGTTTTTTTAGCCGTGATTAACTAGTTGCGCGTTATGAGCTTTTAACGAAATCTAATAAGAACGTTCGAATTTACGTTTTGTATTATTATAGGGTAGGTATATATAATAATACGATATTGTATAGCACTGAAGTGTAGGCTTCTAGAATCTTGTCTTGTTTACAAGACACTTAAGGAACGTACTAGAAAGATTCTTGAAATTATGTGGGCGTAATATGTAATTGTATATTAATTTAGTGATTCGGACGAACAAGTTGTTGAAGATGTCTTTGGAGGTAGTCTGTGTAATTCATCAACAGATTTCAAACGAAAATAAAATTGAAATTGTATATTTGTCGAAGCCAATTGAATCATAATATATTGAATGTATTTTTTGAGTAATTTTTACAAATAGGTTTGCCTCAATGTTTTTCAGAGTTTTTTATTGCCTACTTTGTATACTCGGTAAGGTATCTGACTTCCGAACCAAAGGTCCCGGGTTTGAATCCCCCGGGTTGACAGTTTTTCATTCTGATTTCAGAATGGATTTGTGAGAAGATTAACACAACAAGTCTCCAAAACGTATAAAGGTGCGTGCTGAATTAATATTAAACATAGTATCTGCTAGTTGCTTAGCATAGCTGCTAGTATCTGCTAGTTGTTATTAAACATAGTATCTGCTAGTTGATCGAAAGAAGAGTTATGGCAGGAAACAGAGCGAATGGAGCACTTAGACCAGTTATGAATGATCGCAACATATTGACCAGTTATGAATGTTGCCATTCATAACGCTATCTTAGTGATAACCTTGACGTATGCAAGTGAAACCTGGACATGGCAGAAGTCGCACGAAAAAAGAATAAATGCAGTAGAAATGAGATCACTAAGAAGAATCTGTAATAGAACGATGTATGACAGGGCCAGAAATAAGGACATAAGGAAATTATGTAAGATAAAGATGTCATTTATAGAATAAAAATGAACACATTGAGATGGTTTGGCCACATGGGGAGAGTGAATGAGGAACGCCTGACGAAGAAAACATACATTGCGGACAGGAATAGAATGAGAGGTCGGGGCCGCCCAATGGTACGTTCGTGTGAACGGTATTTTGAAAGACGGAAAAGTTAAATTTTGAAGCGTGAACAACAGACAAAAATGTAAAAAACGATTTATGAATGTCGACGAGGCGATGAATGTGTGTCAAATAAATGAAATAAGTGGCGTTCGGTTCTTTCTGCCTACCCCGTGAGGGACATGGCGTGATGGTATGTATGTATGTATGTATCTGATAGTTGCTTAAGTTCGTAGCGGACTGTAGCGCCTGTGATGATGATTAATGATCTGCTAGTTGGTTGAAATACCAAACAAAATAAAAATAACAAATATTTTTTCCGTATATATTTATTTAGTAAGAATCTGAGAACTAAATATATTTTATTAATGAACAAATATAGATCAAAGTATTTTTCACAAAAATTCGTTTATAATGACGGAACGTTTACGCCGTGGGGAAAATAATCGTTTTAGCCGAAATAATTTGGTATTTGTTCATTAACTCTGTTAACACTAAAACTACAGAACAATTATATATATTATTTGTAGAAAGAGTCTTTCATCATCATCATCATCAGCTCCACATCCCAAGGTGAGACCTGGCTTCCAAAAGAAGTCTTCGCCATTCCAATCTGTCAGCGACTCCTTGTCTCCAATTGATCACGCCCAAAGAGTCCAGGTCCCCCTGGACGCAGTCCATCCATCTCAAATTGGGTCTCCCCCTACGCCTCACACCCTCTGGTCTATGGTGAAGGACTCTTCTGGCGGGCAGCTGCTCACTCATCCTCTCCACATGTCCAAGCCATCTGAGTCTCCCAATCCTTATAAATACTCCAACGTCTATATCATCATAAAGCTGGTATAGCTCATGATTGTGTCTGATTCTCCACACACCACCCTCACAGACAGCTCCTTAAATTCGCCGCAGGATCTTTCTTTCAAAAATGCTAAGTTGGTCCTCGTCTTTTTTAGTTAGAGTCCAGGTCTCGGAGGCATATGTCAACACTGGTCTGACAATAGTTTTATATAGTGTAAGCTTTGTCTTTCTCGACAACAACCTGGACTTCATGTGTCTCTGTAGGCCAAAGTAGCATCTGTTAGCAGCAACAATTCTTCTGATCACTTCTTCACTGATATTATTATTCTTACTGGTTTTTACAAGAGTCTTTACAAGACTAATAATCTTGTATAATTCATCATACAATATAATATAACAATGATTTGAGATAATCACCCACGAGAAGCAGATAATTTAGAGGACATAAATAGCTGAACTGAAGAATTACCTACAAGATTTAATGTTGTGAATCGAAACTGTCTAGTCTAATTAATAGATAACACAGAGAGAGATGTGTGCATAAAGCAAGATGAATCTGCAGCCAAAGAACGTGATACAATACAAAAACAAGGGATCATTTTAAAATACAAGATTAAGGTTTGAAGTTACTCATGTGTAACGTTATAGTGCTGGAGAAAACCACACATCTTCATGTAAATAAATACATTTATTCTTTACAAAGGGATTCAGACATACGAAGAGCTGAAATAGAGAGGCATTTGCTAGAGAATTGCCAACGTCGCGTCGCGTCGTAGGAATCTGATAAGGCACGGGCCATTTTTACAATTACAATTTTAGAATTTTTTTTTTACATATACATCCTCATAAATTACCTAAATCAAGTATATTTGCATAATTTAGGTAACGAAATCGGTCGTGGCAGGATTCGAATTTGCGACCACTGGATTACTAACCCAGCGCGCTAACCTCTCTGCCACCACCCATTGTATAAGCATCGCTACTCCCACCACCACCCGCTCCGCATATGGGGACTGTCAACGGCCCCTTCGCAGAACGCTAGAATGAGCGACAAAAAAAAACAATGCATGGCACGAAGAGTAGCTCATGGAGCCCTCTTGATTAGCAATCTCGGCACCATGGTGCAAAAAGAACAATCAACAAGTGCGAATTGAGATTCACACTTGCGGACTGTCGGCGACTTCAGATCCATATATATAAGGCCTCAGAGAAGTGACCAAGATCTCTGGAAACAGAAAAGTCAGTGAGAATCTTCGGATAATAAGGCACCGTATCTATGGCAAAATTGTTTGAAGGCTTTGTAATTGTTCTTCGAGATCACTAAGTCCGCATGTCCAATGGGGCCTTGAAGAGGCCCACGGACAGCAACGAGGAGCTCCGATCTGTAAGAGGACACAATTGGATGGGAACACTCCCAAAGGATGTGATCCGAAGTTTGGTCCGGACATTGACAAAACTGACATGAGGAAGAGGGAGCAATGTTGAAGCGATGGATATAGCTTTTAAAGTTACTGTGTCCTGTGAGAAATTGAGAAGTCCAAAATTCTGGAACAACCCAGGGAGATTTCAGTCGCGACCTCACGTCAGGAAAAAATAAAAAGGTAACTCTACCAACTAGACAGGTCGTCCAGCGGTTTTGCCAAATGTTTAGTAGAGTGTCGCTCACGTTTCTCTTAATTGAGCTTCGGGACGTTCGACTCTAAGGGGGGTGAAAAGAAATGTCACCGATGACAGAAGGACGGCCTCGCAATAAATTGAAAATAGCACCTCTACGTTGAATTTCAAGATCAAGGGGGGTTAAGCCTGTTAAAATTGGCAGGGCTTCGGTGGGGCTTGTTCTGTAAGCTTAGGATAGTGCAATGAGAGCGAATCTTTGGCCTGAAAGCAAGGTTCTTCGAATATGCTGAAACTTGCAGGCGTTAGACCAACAGCCTGCCGCATAGCAAGCGATGCCAAGATAAACGGCTTTGTAGAAAAGGCGGGAGATAGGAAATTGCAGACCCCAGCTAGCTTTGGCGAGGCCATACCAGGCCAAGTACCAGGCCATAAGTCTTGTTCGGAGCGAAGCATAGCTTGTATAAGCATATTGGATCTACCTATTAATAATTGTGTGATGTGAATGATATGTGTATAAGTGCTCTGTCTAAATGATTGTGTGCTATACCTACTGCGCCAGGGGTTGCAAGTATATCATCGGTATTTCTTGTCTTTATTATGGGGGATGATTTCTTCAAATAATGATTATTAATGCTAATGGAGTGATTGGCCAGCATGGAGTAATCGGACATCGTGGAGTGATTGGCCAGCATGGAGTGATTGGCCAGCATGGAGTAATCGGACATCGTGGAGTGATTGGCCAGCATGGAGTGATTGTCCAGCATGAAGTAATTGGCCAGCATGGAGTGATTGTCCAGCATGAAGTGATTTGCCAGCATGGAGTAATTGTCCAGCATGAAGTGATTGTCCAGCATGGAGTGATTGTCCAGCGTGAAGTAATTGGCCAGCATGGAGTGATTGCCCAGCATGAAGTGATTGGCCAGCATGGAGTGATTGTCCAGCATGAAGTGATTGGCCAGCATGGAGTGATCGTCCAGCATGAGGCGATTGGCCAGCATGGAGTGATTGACCACGCAGAATGATAAAATTCAGCCATCATCCTCAGGCATGAGAAAAAGGACGAGAGATATACACATACTGCTTGTCTAACCATAAAAAACTAAATTGCTTTCAACAAACGTTTATTTTGAATCACTCACCATATAGGTACACATCCGAAGGAAAAACAAAGGACAAAATAATAAGAAAAAATGTATTTATTTCATCGAGATATTATGTAATATATCAATATAAAACATTGGTGAAAATAAAATTATGATGTAATGTTAAAAGTTTATCAGAAAGGGAATATTATTATTCGTTATGCAGAATTATTTTTTATTCATGCGGCCGATATAAATCAACATTTAACTATACAAATAAGACGCAAATTGGCAATAAATATATTTTCCAACAATAGCTTCAATTACATTCAACCGTTACGGAAAGCCAATAAAGATTGAGAATTTCTTACGAAAAATTATCATTTTCGTACGAAACTAAGAGATAAGGCATAACATCACCTTATTTCAGGAGTTCCTAAAAGTTTCGGCGCATTGAAACGTCATAAATAATATTATCAATTTCGTTCAGGTTCTTATTGGACATTGTGGTAGAGGCATAAGAATTTTAATAAAAGAACATGAAAGAGCATTCACCGTCAATTACTCCAAGGGTTCCTAACGTAAACAAATAATGTTTGATTGCAAAATTTGACTTCATCTTCTTCTTCTTCACTGCTGAGAAGGCATCTCTATCCGCCGCTGTCCGGAACAATTCGCCGACGTCTCTGATGCCGGTCCACTCACGAATGTTGCGGATCCATGACAGCTGACGTCTTCTTATTCCTTGGAGTCCCTCTATTTTGCCCTTCATAATCAGTGAGAGCAGCTTGTACTTTTTGCTTCGCAGAACATGACCCAAATATCATATTTTTCGTCACTTAATTGTGTCAACTAGTTCCACATTTGCTCTCCTGAGTAAATTCTTCTTCTGCATATGACATATCAGGTTTCCCAGTCGTTGGCAATCTCATGAGTGAAGACCTTTCGGTCCTGCGCCATCTTTACTCCAATCCATTCTTGGATGTTACGCATGCAGCCACGACGTCTTCTGCCAGGTCCACGCCCTCCCTCAATCATGCCTATCAGCAATAACCATAGAACTTTATATTTTGGCCCACGTAGGATGTGAACCAGATTGGAGACTTGCCTTTGATACTATTATTTCTATATCGTTCCTAATAGTTATCTGAGTAAAAAATGTTTCCTCACCATTTTGTACAAATATATTTTTTTTATTTTATATTTTTATTATTTCATAATGCATTTCATATATTTTATTTAAATTTATTATCTTTAATTTCAAACTCATTCTACTATTTACATAATGATTAAGTAATTTTATTTTTCGCCTAATTTATGACGAGGGAACTGTTTTCGCAAATAGTTGAAATTCATTATTGTCTTTTGTAATTAGCAAATTGATATAATTAATGTGGCACAGTTGGTAAGCCGTTTGGTTTCTGTGCGGGCGTCCTGGGTTCGATCCCCAGCAGAGGAGAAATTTATTTAAATCAATTCCTCACGCTAATATTGCTTCTCTGGGCTGGA
Organism: Molanna angustata; assembly: GCA_963576475.1. Classification (NCBI taxonomy): domain Eukaryota; kingdom Metazoa; phylum Arthropoda; class Insecta; order Trichoptera; family Molannidae; genus Molanna; species Molanna angustata. The sequence goes on along the minus strand of OY754974.1, from coordinate 32,492,184 downwards.
AACACTGGTTAGTTGGAAGAAATTGCCATACAGCAATAAACTAGCCACTTGCACAGGGTGAAGGAAGTATTTATTATTATTATTATTATGTATCTATGTTTCTCCTAAAATTAAATAAATAAATAATATCGTATATACCTACATGTAAAGAACTGCGTGGTGTTTAAATATATATCAAAGGGGTTATCTAATCATAGTTTGAGAATCGGCGAAGCAATATATCTGTGTGCTATTTTTGTATATTTTCTTATTCCTATATTTCTGGGCGCCTCATTTCCTAATGTAAAAAATAGACCACAATCAAGAAAAGGGCAATTTCGTACCTTTTGTTATATAATATTAGTTTGCAACAAATCTAGATTTATATATTTGATGAAACTGATTGACGAAAAAATATATTTTCTTCTTCTTCTTCTTTTGTGTATTGTGAAAAAAAACAATTTTACGAAATTACAGTAGGTACCTGTTTCCCCCCACTTTTACCCTTTTTATCCTTCTTTGTGTCGGTAAAGTATACTGTGGACGCAATCCAAACTGTTGACAACACCGTGACTGGATCTACCACCGGATCCACCTTTTGACAGGATCCCTAGAAGCCTAATATGGGCGGCACTTAGAGTCCATAGTGTATCAGAAAAGTATGTGCATGCTATACAGGATATATATTAAAATGTAAAAACGCAAATGAGGTGCACTTCAGGAAATTCCTATGAAGGTAGGAGTACATCAAGGATTAGTACTCAGACCACTACTGTTCATCTTAGTCATGGACTAATTAACCAACCAGTAAATAAATTCAACCAACAACCTTCAATGGCCCTACTATTTGCAGATGACAACAGGTGAAAAACCGGCAAAAAAGTCTGGAAAGCTGGAGAAGGATCCTGGAAGGCAATACTTGAGACTGAGCAGAAATAAGACAGAGTATTTGTGCCTACCGTTTAAAAACGCAAATGTTGACAATAGTGATTCCTTTAAATATCGTGGGTTCATTCATCAAAACAGAGGAAACGCAACAGATGTAAACCACAGAATTTGTGTGAGATAGATGAGATTTAGATCAATATTGGGAGTCCTATGCGATCCAAAAATGCAAGCAAAGTTGAAGAGAAAAGTGTACAAGACAATCGTCAGAACGACACTCTTCTATGGCTCCGAATGCTGGACAATGTACAACTCCTACTCTAGGCAACTGGAAATCGCTGAAATACGTATGCTAAGATGGGCAGCTGGAGTATCCTTATGGGACAAAATAAAAAGTTCACGCATTCGTGGAAGCCTAGGCGTTACTGATATACATAATAAGATAGATGAAAGACAGTTGAGATGGTACGGGCACGTTGGACGTAGACCGCCAGATCACATGGCAAACTAAACAATATCCATGGATTTTCCTCGACTTACATCCAGAGAAAGGCCAAAGAATTCCTAGATCAGTAAGGAATTTCGCAGTCACCTACCCCACTCCAAAGAGATCTTTATAGAACTCAGTAGTTCTGTTCGTCCCCGAAGTGGCTGGTCATCGGACAAAACAAGAAACAACTATCATGCATATTCCTGGATCGTACAAAGACGAAACCAATTGCAGAGACATCGCCTAGGTGACATAATACATGACAGAATGACCTATAACTCAAGGACGAGGAGAGCTGACCCCAATATTCGGCACAGACAAAGAGTTGGGATAGAAGATCTGTTCTCTGCCACTACCACCCTTTGTGCTTATGGAGTCTGATAACGGTCCCTTGCAAAACTATAAAAGAACATAAGAAGAGACGGAGAACTCTAAAACCTTGCGGACTCTGCGCTTAAATTGCCAAAGAGAGCTAATCATAAGGAAACAGCTGGCTTACTATTCACTGAAAGTGAAGATGAAACATACCTACATTTAGTTACAATTTTTCAATTTTTCTTTCAATACTTTAGCCAATTAAAAAATAATAAGTTTTTAAAAAATTAGATGAAAATGTTTAGTAAGTTCACTAGTGTCGTGCACTGTACGGTGCGTACTAAAATGTAAATATTTAATATCTTGAAACGTAAAGATTAAGACGTGTGCAGACTATGTAATTGACTATAAATATTTTCTCTATGAAATAAAGTATATCGCATCAAGGGATTTGAATACGTGACATCATAAAGGTCGGTTCAAAAATTTTGCTATTCATATAATAACTATAATATTGTGATTGCACACTGAAAAATTAATGATTAAAATCCAGAATGCTGTTTAAAAATTCAAGAATAAAGAATTAAGATTATTTCAAATGGATCTGAAATAAAAGTATTTCTTTCATAGTGGTTTTTGATTTACTAAGAAATCAAAAAAAAAGTTTTTAACGAAATTAAATTAATAAAATCTGTTTTATAAATTCGTGTTGCCAGGGACACTTGACCCATAGACAGTAAGGACAGCTGGTAAGATATCCTAAAACATATGTATTTGAGAAGAGATTTAACTAATTACGAAACCGATTTTGGCCTTAATGATGTGAGTTCGTAAAATATCTGAATTTTAAGATGTAGATTTCGGATTCGATTGCCGGTGGGACTATATAAATGACCAATGTCTATATCCCCATGTCTCTAAAAAGTGTCATCTATATTCATTCTTTCACTGACCCAGAATACTTTCAATAGTCGCTTCCGAGGATGATGATTGACCATCGAAAACGTCCAGAGTCTTACTATAAACTCATTTACTATCAAAGTTTATTGCAGTTGAAGCAAAGTTTCCCTATTTGATAAGAGTCTCTGGATATATTGTGACTTTTGTGCAATATGTAAAAATATCCCCTTTTGATAGCGGTAATATCCAGAAGATCCATAATCCTGGTATTCTTCAAGATCACCTATATACGCTGTAAAATGTCATTCATAGAATATATTATCTTTTGTTGTTCTTTCGGAATGATCGAAATATTCAAATGTAAACAATTTTGCTTTGAAGCGTCAAGATTGAGATTTTAATCAAAGAATATCCTGCAATAATTTATAACGACGGATCGGTGACACAGTATTAAGTGCTCTGGATTCAAAATAGAAAAAAAATATTTATAGCATAAGTTGAAATTTTGAATTGTAGAAAGTAGTAATGGCATAAAGTAAACTCAACGAAACAGGTTTTTTCATTTAGTTTAAAGAATATAAGAGTTAAGAGAACTTAGGGGAATGTGAATTAACTTCATATTTTCTAAAACCCAAGTATTGAGCTACATATTATTAAATGAATAAATGAATGATGAAATTAATTGGAAAACACCAATTGAAGTTGTAAGAAACTGCCGTTAAGCAATAATCATATTCACTATAACCGGCCAAGAGGGTGCAAAGAAATATGTATTTATTCTTGAAAGGTATAGGCGATGTATCTTTGTATAATATTTTAGAACTCATATTTGATACAGAAACATGTCTTATATGACTTGTATTACAGAACTCCCCATAAAAATCTTTTTATTATTCAAATTTCTCGCTCAACATCATAAAAAATGATTGAATCATTTTGACAGAGCTAATGGATATAGAATGATATGTTTATTCTATGCATTATTTTTTTTATGATGATTTGAATGAGGGCGAAGGCTGTACTGAGGTATCTTAGAAGATAAGAAAATTTATTTCTCAAAGGATTACAAGGTATATAGGAAATTAATGAAATTACCTATAGTCACAATAACATGTTAAACACATTTATTATATTTTATTTATTTATTTTATTTAATTTGAGGGGAAATATACAGCAATTTCCTAATTACAAAAGACATAAATGAATGTTAAATATTTGCCAAAATAGGTCCCTCATCATCATACATTACATTATGCGTAATATATAAATAAAATTACTATAACATATGTAAATAGTAGAGTATGTTTTAAATTATTGATATAAGAAATTGAAATAAAATGTATACAATACAAAAAAAATAAAGAAAACCATAAAAGATAAGTGATTCAAAATTAAAAACATACATGTGATAATGAGATATTGGAGGGAGTAGGAATGGATAAAGGAGTTGGGTATTCTATATCTCATATCACTGCGTCTTTGTCGATATACTCCTGCGATATTGCGGATATGTGTTGTTGAATAAAACCTTGTGTACTACTTACAAACGCGTGGAAAGTATGAATTAATTCTGTGATAATACTACAGTGTGGAATATGAAGTAATTTTGAGTGTCTGCTTGTTCTACCTGGCACTATTATTATATTTTAATATTGGTAGCTTATGATCCCAGTGTGGTCACATTAGTATAGATTAGACACAACCGCCTTGACAGTAAAAAGTGCCTAAAAATTTAATGTACACAGCAGTCCATGGAAATGACGATGCTCGGCTTGTACCTTAAGAGTCAAAAAGATTATTTATTGCTGAACTAAAGTTGTTGTGATTAAAGACGACGTGCATTGTAACAATGGGTTGATGACCTATATGACCCGACAGGGTGATATTATATATGTATCCAGAATGCTCCAATGTAGGTCATGTACATACAAGAAGAGCTTTTGCAGATCTCCAGTTGACTAATAAACCTTGAATGCAGAAGGGACTCGATAAGATGATGAAGTGGAAGCAGATAGGAGATGCCTTTATCCTGCAGTGGAGGAAAAAAAGATAAGGTGTGTGAAGAAGATTATGGACATCTGTCTTTTGAGTCATCATTTTTGGGACTGATCTCGAAGGATTGCACAATTTAATTGGATTGCTAAGACGATCATCAACAAAAGCGACCAAAATGTAACAACTTGTTTTTGGGTGTGTGTTAAATCAATGCAAAAAAATACCAGTAAGTATTCCAATAAATAGTGTTTAGAATTTTATACAAGCTTACTAACTACTTAATTTGTGATTAATTTTGCTACACTAGTTGCGTGTAATACATGACACCTAACCGTCGATGTCGAAGAGAAATAAATTCTCTCGAACAAATCGACAGTAAAAAGTTTATATTGAAAAAAAAAACTTTGTTGTCAAGTGATGTCATCGTGAGGGCTACACAGAACGAAACACACAATATTCGACCAATCTAACAAATATATAAGTACATAGTTTGGTGCTAGCGATTCTATAGAAAAAGTAAAAATGTCTGACAAAAAATATAGGCTTTAAGAGATTTATATGCTTCCTGTAACAAGCAGGGCTGGAAAATGACTTGTTCTGGAGAAAATATCCCGAGTAATGGTTGTGAAGGAAAATTGCCTTAAAAGTGATAATTTTCGTACATTATTATCTTCATTAATTCTCCTAATATTGATTGTATCTACCACATAACATAAACCAAAATATGTACATTATATACCTCATGGGATTGGCAAAGAGAATATATATTTTATTTATTCATTTGTTAATTACACAGTACATGTATAAATAATCCAACTGTCGATTCGTTCATGAGAATTCAATTCTCTTAATGAATCGACATTATTAAGCCAAGATGCGTGTACGAAGGTAAATTTTGTATGGTGTAGTGGACTTTTTGCATGCTAATAACACCAACTAGAGGCCTCGCAGCATATATGTTCCTATACATGGATTTACTCAGAATTCGGAGTAGAACATTTTATGTGAGTTTTGTGTGTGTGTGTGTCCCTCCCCCCCTTATAACTTTTGATCCGCTCAATTTGCATATCTCAAATTTTCAGAATATATAAACAGTTATAGGCCTACAAAACTTTTATACTCAGAATTGTGAATTTTTGTTTCAGTCAGGGGTTATCAACTTTTGAATTTTTACTTTATTTTTCCATATATCTCAGAAATCATAAAAGCTAGAACGCTGAAAATTAGTATAAAGATAGACAAATAAAAAATCTCAAATTAATTTTTTTTTTTTAAATTCCAGGGTTTCTCAAACATTTTTAATTAAGAAAAATATTTTTTTATGATGAATTTATGAGTTTAACTGCCTATATTTCCATTTTTTTTAAAATATCGAAAAAAGCCGAAACACCCCAACTAGATAATTTAATTTTATATAAAAAATATGAACATTGTATTAGCACTTTTTATAAAAATTGAATTTAGTGACAACATCACTTCATACAATTTGTATGGTAGTCGCCTATACACAATATTTAAGAAGACTTAATAGTTTGATACTTAAATCTCCAAACTTACATACATACCATCATACTGTTTTCATATTCTGTGTAGGAAAAACAGACTGACCTCCATACTATCCTTTCCTGACAAACATACCTACATGTTTTATATAGAAAATAAAATATCTTCAAATATTTAGTAATTTGTGTTGTTTATAGTTTGGTACGTATTCTTTGATTATGCATACTATCGCCATCGACAGTTGGATCTCATGTGTTACATGCAACTAGTATAACAGATTTTTAAGCTGTCGTTAAATGAGCCCTTTAATTAATAGTCGAAGATGTTTAGTGCGAATTTCGCAAAAATATGACAAAAAAGTTATATTGGAAAATCATCAAATCCATATCTCAATAGCTCTAACAAAATATGCAGGTATTATTTCTTTAAGCTGTTGCCAAATTAGCAGTTCAATAAAGACGGATCAACGCGGGTCCGAATCTCAACTCGAGCGATCTCGTTCGCATATGTATATATTTTTGATACCAGAAAATATTCAATCTTCAAATAGTACGTAAAAAAATAAAAAAATAACACTAAAAGATCTATATGTATGTATAAAATACAACAGAAGTGCAACGATTAAGTTTCTATTGGGAACAATTCACCCGTCCAAATACCTCAAATATTAATAAAGGATTAGGAATTTGGGATGGAATAAAACCAATATATTTTTATACTATAGTAATTATTACGAAGATTTATTTTTGGTGGTCACGTGTGTAACACAGATTTAAAAAAATTATCAATTAAAATCAAAAAAATATATTTTTAATTTTGACACTGTTTAATGTTAATCATTACCCTGCATCGAGTGACAAAAAATGAAAGTAGAATTATGTTAAAATATAAGTTTTGACGTTAAAGCTATCAATTGATATTCATGAATCAACGGACAGGATCAATATTATATATTTGTTGGAAATTTTATACCGACATATACATTTCAAAGTCGTAAACTTGAATATAACATTTCCTCTACAATTCTTACAAGAAAATAAAGCTTGTTATTCATACATTACAAACAAAATACATTATTTTTGCAGCACAAAAAAATATGACTTATTTCAATAGAAGACTGTTGCTAGACAGAGTAATCTTGGAATATATTTTGAGAAACTTATCTATACTAACTTTATTAAATTATAAAACGTATTATTTAAATTTGGTATCAAGTTCTGAATCCTTAATGGAACTCAATATAGTGTTTATCACAATTTTAGTAGGTACCTATATTTGGTTATTATGTAGCGTTTTGTACAAAGAGAACTATTGTCCTTGAAAGTATCCTGATTAGGTAAACATTTATGAACGTATGAGGATTTAACTTATAAAAGCAGCTTTGTTAACACTATTTATATAATATTTAACTTTACTATTTTTTAGCATTATTTTAATTTAAATAATTATAAACCTGTTACAGGAATGATTCCTCTGGGGAAGGGTCTTAATTTACAAAAAGTGCAGTAATTTTATGACTATTATAAAAGTTGTATGATGTAAATAAATATATCAATTTATGTTACTTATGCAGAAATCAAGGAAATTCATGTACAGAATGACAAATTTTGTTGATAATTTAACCAAATCGTGTGCAAGAAATACGAAGCACCAATCTAATGTTTCATAATATTTTTATTTAATAACGAAAATAATATAATTTAAGTAGAAGTTTCTTTTTTGAAAATTCTATTTCAAAATTTAACTCAAAAATAAGATAACCTACGTGTAAAAAGGATGAAATTTTAAATTTTAAATTTTAAAAGTTAAACAATTAAATGTCAAATGGGAGAAATAAAAAAAAAACAGTAAATATAAAAACAGGTTATGTTTGAACATTTACGGAAATATATCAATTTAATTAAAAAGGGAAAATAACTAACCAAACACTGAAATAAACTCAAAAAAGGAAAATATATTTGACTCACATCCGAAAATTTGAACAAAAAATAAAATTTTAAACTCATCCCCGTAAATAAATATAGCAAATCATAATTTTTTAATTATTAAAATATATATAAATATTCTATTTATTTAAACATTCATTTACTTATTTTAAAATAATTTACGAGTTCCTTCAAGAAGTGACTATTTCAAACATTTAAAAACAATCCATAGTGAAAAAGTGAAATTTTTAAAAATAGAGAAATGTTAAATATGACCTTAGGTGCTGGCTGCTCGAAGCAATGGTTTTGCCTGACGATAGGAGGTGGCGCTTCTGTCTGAACGAATCCAGGGAAGTTGAGGTCCTGATATTCCAAGTCGTGGTAGTCAAACTCGCAAGAGTGGGCGTCTCCGCTTGTGGCCAATCCGGAGTCTTCGGCTCTTCCAATGGACGGCCTTTTCGAGAGGCTGTCCAGGTGGCCGGAGTCCGGAGAGTCCATTGTCATTACAACTTCACTGAGGTCTTAGGAGACCATTTGAAATTGCGAATGAGGTCAATTTGAAATTCATTTTGATTTTGTATTTTTTTAATTCACTAAGTCATAATCGAAACATTTTAATGTAATAAAAAGCATATTGAGTTTATTGACGGACATTTAATGGTGAAACTTCATTACAAAATAGAAAAAAATACAGTTGTCTTAGTTTCATTCTTGATTTATTAGTGAATCTATAACAGGCATTTTGATATTTCCATTTCAAAATAACATTTATAATATTTCAAAGAAATTTATTTTTTATCACATTTCAAAGAATTGATAGATTTACTCGTAACATCCTTTTAATAGTTTGATTGATATATAAGTTATTATACAAAATAAGATTTTGACGTAAAAGTTTCATTTTTGTTAGGGAAAATATATTTTTTAAAGTAACTACATTGGCGTTGTTTTAAAATTAATTTTATTTATCAAATAATGGGTGAATGTGATTTTATTTTGACAGAGAACGTTTGTTCACGGTTTCTTTCAAAGCATTGTTTCCTTATTTGGGGCTTCACGTTGCTCGATATGGTTGGAAGAGAAAGGCTTGTAGCAATAAAAGTGCTTTTGTACATTTGATTGTACATAAGGTGTATAAATAAATCAATTGATTGCTATGGCATAGTGGTAAGACGCTTGATTTCTGTGCCATTTCCATGGATTGATTCGTAGTTGAGATGAAATATGAATTAAAATACATTTTACGAAATTCTCGCTTCACTGCGTCGATAAGACTAATATTAAGAGGAGAATTTGAGACACATTAACTATAGATAGGTAAATTGTTTGATTTCAGCAGGTGCAGTTTGAGATAGAGTTTAAATTGTATAACTCTATAAATACAATATTTATTTACTTGAAAATACAAATAGTTACACAATATTACAAAAACAATAATATTAAAAAAAGAATAATTGTACATTAATTTCAGATATAAGAGTTGACAACTAAAAGGCGATAAAAAAGAAAAGAAAAAACATCGGAAATATGTAACTAATTAAAATTAAAAAAATAAACAAAATAATGTACTATTATGAAAAATTGTTGATATAAAATAAGAAACGAAAAGTTATGTACATAATATGCATGACGACTGTAGCGGTAGCGGGGTGTAGAGCTCCCGTATCACAAAATATGTATCATTTTAGATAAAATGATACATGATACATATCATTTTAGATAAAATGATACATTTTATATAAGAGTTTTTATTATAGTTAATAAGATTATGCATTAATTTATGTTACTGTGTTTTAAATTGATTCCTTATCAAATAAATGTCATACACACACTCATGTTACTCATGTCACCGTTAACAGGGTAATAAATAATGACATAAGGAAAGAATGCAAGATGAAGAAAGATGTTGTGAGATGGTTTGGCCACACGGGGAGAATGAATGTGGAACGCCTGACGAAGAAAATATAGACATAGGTCGGCAGTCGCCTATACACAATAATATATGTAAGAAAACTTAATAGTTTGATACTTAAATCTCCAAACATACATACATAACATCATGCTGTTTTCATATTCCGGGTGGGAGAAAAGGACTGACCTCCATACTGTCCAATCTTGACATTCATACCTACATTATGTTCTATAGAAAACAAAATATCTTAAAATATTAAATAATTTGTATTTAGGGTTTATAGTTTGGTACTTATTCTTCAACTATACCTACGTACTATCGCTATCGACAGTTGGATCTCATGTGTTACATGCAACTAGTATTAAAGAAAAATATACCTTAACTTTTTAATTATTATGTTCTGTATATATTCTTGTATTTTTGACATTTATCTTATATTTCTAAAAAAAACTATAAGGTATAGAGCAATATTTTTTTTTTAATTAAAGAAGAACAAAATATCTGGAAAAATATCTTGTAACGTTGTATTAATGCATCAGGTTAAGTAAATAAAAAAAAAAACTTTAATTTCGCAATGGCGCTGAATGGAAAATATATGTTTTTTTTTTTTTTTTTAGGTTTATTTACTAAACCTGAAGCATTAATGCAAAGTCACAACATATTTTTCCAGATATTTTTGTCTTCTTTAATTTAAAAATAGATTGCTCTACACTTTAAAGTTTATCTTAAATATAAGATAAACGTTGAAAATCGGGTTATGCTATTATTTTTCTAAAAGAATGTAGGTAAACAGAGCATTATCAAAAACTTAAAGTATATTTTTCTTGATTAATAACCAAACTACCTGAATTATTTTTTTAAAAAGATTTGATAAGAAATAATGACGGTAGGTATATCAAATTGAAAAATAGGTACGTTGGCAGCAGTCGCCTCCTTAGCCGGAATAATTATAATTTTTATTGTTATACTGTGTTGTTACATGTTAAATGAAGATTGTCATTAATGGCTTTAAGTAATTTGAATTATACCAAAAGGTCAAGCGATTTGACTTTAGAAAACATATTTCATAACGAATTTTTCGTTTTGCAAAAAGCGAGTAGATACTTCTGCCCATTAATTATATTTAAAATTTAATTTCTTCTTTCTAACATTATGATTTACAACTGTCTTTCCCTTTCTCATCTCGGAGAGGCAAGAGGAACATTATCACTAAACTTAATTTACTTTTTCGCCATTAATTCAGTTTTTTCCTCGGAGTGTATTTTTTTATGGTCTGTGGTTGTATTTGAAATCAACGCAGGTTAGCTATATAAATGTTCGAATATATTTTTATTATTGCATATGCGCAAACATTGGATTTATTTCCCTGTCGGGAGTCAAAGATATTTTTTAACAGATTTTTAATTATCTCAATAGAGACGAAGTTGGAATATTTATTGTAGGAGAACCGGGAAATCAAGGCACCTACAGGGCTTACGACCTGTCATCGGCTGGTTTACGTGATCACTTTATGCGCTTGCGCAACGTTCACCAATTATGCCTTTTTTAATGAGATCCCTATCAATTCAATTTTGAAACATCTATATATTGTAATACTGAAATTCTTTTCGCTTGAAAATAAGGAATTTTTACTACAGCCATCTATGGGTGAAATTATGAACAGCAATATTATTATTTTTTTATTAATTTTGTTGTAACGCCATCTATTGAGAGAATTGGTATTTTGTAAATAATGAAAGCTACAATTCTTATATGTGAGGTGACAATGCATTTTTCGCATAGAAGTCACCCCTGAATTGCGCCAGACTTATAAGGTCATTTTTGTCTTATTTACCTACTTGTACCAATGTGTAAGAAATCGAATATATTTTTATTATTGCATATGCGCAAACATTGGATTTTTTTCCCGGTGATTTCCCGGTTCTCCTACAATAAATATTCCAACTTCGTCTCTATTGAGATAATTAAAAATCTGTTAAAAAATATCTTTGACTCCCGACCTGTCATCGGCTGGTTTACGTGATCACTTTATGCGCTTGCGCAACGTTTACCAATATGCAATAATAAAAAAAAATTCGATTACTTACACATTGGTATAAGTAGGTAAATAAGACAAAAAATGACCTTATAAGTCTGGCGCAATTCAGGGGTGACTTCTAAGTGAAAAATGGATTTGTCACCTCAGGTATAAGAATTGTTGCTCTCATTATTAACAAAAAACCAATTCTCTCAATAGATGGCGTTACAACAAAAATAAATAAAAATAATAAGAATGTTGTTCATAATTTCACACATAGATGGCTGTAGTAAAAATTCCTTATTTTCAAGCGAAAAGAATTTCAGTATTACAATATATAGAACTTTCAAAAATTGAATTGATAGGGATCTCATTAAAAAGGCATAATTGGTGAACGTTGCGCAAGCGCATAAAGTGATCACGCAAACCAGCCGATGACAGGTCGTGGTCCCTGTAGGTGCCTTGATTTCCCGGTTCTCCTACAGTAAATATTCCAACTTCGTCTCTATTGAGATAATTAAAAATCTGTTAAAAAATATCAGAATGTTATATTTTGTTTTGTTTCAATTTTTGTTCTAGTTTTTGATTCGTTGAATTTTTACTTTATTTTTCCATAGGTATATATATCATAGATATATCTATATCTCAAAAACCATAAAGGTTAGAACTCTGAAAATTGGTATGAATATACACAAATACAAAATCTCAAACTTATATTTTCATAAAAGTTCCAGAGTTTCTCAAACACTTTTTAATTAAGAATAACTTGTGTTTAACTGCCTATACTTCCAAAGTTTTTTTAAAAATATCGAAAAAAGTCAAAACACCCCAACTTTAAAATTTAATATTTTATAAAAAATATGTCATTTTAGTAGTGAATCTCAATTTTTTTTTTAACAATTTTTATAAAAATTGAATTTAGTGACGGCATTGTTTCATACAATTTGTAATGCAGTAGGTAGGTATACACTACACAATATCTACGGGTACTCAATAGTTTGATACTTAATCTCCAAACATACATACATACCATCATGCTGTTTTCATATTCTGGGTAGGAAAAAAGGATATACTATCCTTCATACTATCCTATCTTGACATACATACCCACATGTTTTATGTCAAAAAACAAAATATCTTAAAATAATTATTAATTTGTGTTTAAGAGTTTATAGTTTGGTACAAATACCACTTGCTACAAATAATACTGAAGGACAAGATAGAAGATCGCCGAGGGACTGGAAGAAGATAGTTGTCCTGACTGCGTAATATTAAGGAATGGCCGGGCTTCAGAACTGTGAGCAGATATTCCGGGCAGCACGTGACAGAGAGGGATTCGCCAGAGTGATGGCCAACTTCGGTGGTTTCTACCAGGGCACCAGCAGATAGTGCTAGTAAGCCTACCTTTATAAATACTGAATTATTTGAATTATGACATGATCTAAAACTCGATGTTTTGAATTAATAGATTTTTAAGATGGCATGAAGTTGATGATCCGTTTGATTAATGTCCATTATGTTAAGTGTGGCAGTGTCAGATATTTGACTCAATTAATGAACACAAAAGCTGTCATGTCAACTATTTTAGTATTCTCATTAGCATCTTGAGTGGTTTGATTGACAATTTGACAGTGGTCTTAAACGTTAAAGCAACATTGAATTTATATTACGAGAAATATAGATTCGTTGAAAATTCAACCCTGACAAGAAAAAAATATTTGGAAATATACTCTATATTATGAAGTATTATTAAATTTAGTTTTTCTCTAAAAAATAATTATTCATTATTTTTTTTTAAATTTTTTTAAAAGATTTTAGTTCAATTGATTATTATTGCATATATACATGCCATTTCGCCATGTCCCTCACGGGGTAGACAGAGAGAACCGAATGCCGAATCTTGACACACATTCATCGCCTCGTCATCATGCATTCATGAATCGTCTCATACATGTTCGTCTGTTGTTCATGCTTCTTATATTTCCGTATTTCAGAATATCGTCAACAGAGTCAAGCTATCCTTTTCTTGGGCGTTTACGACCTCTCATTCCGTTCCTGTTAGGTTTGTATATTTTTTTATGTCTATAATTAAAAGTAAACCACTTTTTTGATTCTATATGAATTTTATTACGTGCGATAGACCTTATATTTCGCCTTGTTGGGGCATTTAATAGCTTATGGTTTACTTTTAATTATTAGACATAATTTACAATGGAATTCTACATAATAAAAACCTCGTCAATCATTTGCATATTTTCTTCGTCAGGCGTTTTTCATCCATTCTTCCCAAGTGGTCAAACCATCTTAACGTGTTAAATTTCGATCTTTTAATAACATTTTTCTTCATCATACCTTCTTTCCTTGTGTTCTCATTTCTTAACCTGCCATACGTCGTTCTATTGCAAATTCTTCTTAGAGATCTCTTTTCAACTGCATTTATTCTGCTTTCGTGCGTCCAGGCCCTGGACACGTCCATATCCCGGTTTCCCTTGCATACTTCAAGGTTGGCATCTGCTATTGCGTTATGAATAGCAACTTTGACATCCTATCATGAATGTATGATTATGTTGCGAAAATTCATAACTGGTCTAAGTGATCCGTTCACTTTGTTTCCTGCCATGACTCTGCTTTCGATATCCTTATCAGGTCAATTGATTCTTGTTCAATTGACCATCTCATAAATTGGGAATCGAACTCGAAACTTGTGGTTTACGTGTCAAAAGTCTCACTAGTGCTCCATGCAGATCGATATGGTAATAAAAAGAAAAAAAAACACATGGTCGTAATTTTAAAACGATTGTAATTAATTGTTTTATTACACATGACGAAACGGTTTTGCATATATTTTATGTGAATGTTTTTTTCATAATATAATATTTCAACTGTATAAATTCAAGTAGGTAATATTTTATTTGCTAAGAGCCACATTAAAGGATCAGTGTCAAGTTGTGACTATCATACACTAAATCTTCAAAGTTAATTTGTGCCATAAAATATTATACATGTCAATTATAATGTGGGTAGGTAATTACAATGGTATGTCGATTGATTTTAATTATAATCGAACAAATATTATTCAAATGCATATACATAGGTTAGTCAATTAATCTATGGTTATTTAATATTTTTATATTGTCTATGCACTATGAATAAATTCATTAAAAGCACTGAAATGATACAATTAGTATAATTATACGTATTTAAAAATCTTTTTTTATTTAAAAAGCTAAATGTGATTGAATTTAGTTGATATAAAAAAAAACAGATAGGTACATTTCCTTAGCAACATTCGTTAATGCATACATTTCATGGTGAATTAATTCGTTGATACCTTAAAACATTATACAGTATTCATCTAGGTCTTATTTGTAGGAAAAATGCTTCATATTGTTGGCAGATAGAATATAGCCACTTGCATGAGTGTTTCCGACAAGGAGTTTCCTTGAGTTATTTGTAGGTAGGTACTTATGTTTTTTGATAACATACAATATTTTATGGTTTCAGCAATAGTATTACTGTATCTATCAAGAATATACGAAAGGCGAGTAAGTAAGTATATAAATAGCTTTCCTGTCAAATAATGAATGTATTAAAGTCGTTTTCCCTTCATGTGTCAATGTTAAAGAGTAAAATTTGTGGTAGAACCTAGTTATTATTGTGTTTTGAGTCTAGGGGTCGTATTACGGGAGTTATTTAAGAAAAATGCAAGAAAAAGGTAAGTTCCCGCACCGCGAGAATACTGCTTACAAAACCTCAACTTTTCTTATATTTTTCTCAAATAACTCCCGTAATACGACCCTAATTCTGCGTGACGACAAAAGAAATGAAAAAAAAGTGAATCGAAATTATTTATTACCATTATTATATTTACATATTATGACAGTAACAAAAAAGCAACCATATTAAAAAAACAAAGACTTATAATGAACATACTATGTACAACAAACTGGTCCTATTTGGAAATTTACTGCCTCACTATACGAGTGTATTCCGAGGCAGTACCTTTTCAATTTGGTCTAAGGTTTATGATATTAGTAGCAAAATAATTTACAGAAATAATTAAAAAACAAAATAAAACAGAAAAATATACAGTGACCACTCAGTCATTAATTTGAACCGATAAAAATGTGATGAAAATAATGAATGGCACCAAGCTATGGTAGAGATTTTCAGGTTATGAAGGCAGATATTAGTGAATTATGTTAGGATATTTAGCAGTATATGAGCAGATTGTATTCTTCCATTTCTTTTCAGCCAATCTGTCTCCAGAATGTGGCACACTTAGTAACCTCTTGGATGCCCGTGAAGCATTACAAAATAAAAACAAAATATTTATTCAAATGAACTCTCAATTTGTCATAAGAATTCTTTAAAATTTTTGGACGACGACTGTAAATATACATACAATAACGAAACTAGTATTTTTTTCTACAGATACTCAGAAATTAGTCACAAACTATTGATTTGTTAAAAATCTTTTTGCACATAAATATACAAATTGTAAACTGGTGCGCTTTTTGGCATTTGATCTGCTTTTTTCACACAACCAGATTGAAATTTACAAAGTGTGTGGAAATGTCAAGAAAAATAAATCAAATGATAATTTTAATGACAATTATTAATTATAATCTAAAAAGAGTAAACAAGAAAAAAGATTCAATATATTATAAAAAAAAAACATTATAGTTAGGAGTGCACTACGTTGCAAATAGTTCAAGTTTTGTTGATTTAAAAATATAGTTCTGTCAAAAAATTGTGACAATTTTTCCAACTAAGAATAAACTCATTGAAATACAACATTAAATAGATTTGCAACTAAACGTTCATTTTGCTGAATTTTTAACATTACACACGAATGAAATATGATAATTATCAAGCGAGTATAAGCTGTTTCAAAAAATATTTTCTTACTGCTATAAAGAAAAAACAAAAGTATAATTTAATTCGGTGGGCAGTAAAAAGATTGGAGTTAAAATAGTTGGCAATTGGTTTGATTTATTTGTACAGATATGCTGCTTTATCCCAGACTCTATTACTCGTTCTGCAGAATATTCGAGTATTCTGTTCTGAGTCTATGAAGAATGCGGCGCGCTTGGTATACCTAATACTCCAATAAAGGGGTAACCAGAAACAAACGTAAAGTTTTCGATGATCGATTTGATATCATTGGACGTTTGCGCCGGCGGTGTTTTCGACGATTTGTGGGGTGACCAAATATCCGTCATTATCAAAATACGTTATTAGTTGTATTTGTGAAAACGCAAAAAACAAAGCACGAATGAGCTACTTTATGCGACCAGTTTCTAAGCACTGCTTCATCATCGTCAGTTATTCATCCTGAGTTAAAATAAATAACACTGTTTAAAATGTTCTATAAGGTTAACTCATTAATACGAAATAAACAATTAAATATCGACTGTGTTCTGGAAATAGGCATTAATCCACAATTTTGGCAAAACTGTTTTTATGTTAGAAAATATATTTTTCTAAATATTTTACGCATTCTGGCAAAAGGATTTGATCCAAAAAGTCTTGTTTTTATAAAAAAAATCAAATTTTTATGCTCAAACAGGACAATATGCTAACCGCCATGGTAATTTGGTAGGTCGTTTGAATTCTGTGTTTTATTTATTTATTTTTTTGTAAATAATATAAACAAATATAATGCACACTGGCGGGCTTATTGCCATTAGGCAATTTATTCCAACCAACCAGATCACAGAGTGACAGTATTATATATGTACATCAACAAAAAATGAACGTTAAAAAAGAACAAAGAAAATATTCATAACACCAAGATAATAAAAACAAAAAAAACATCATAGCAAAAAAAAAGGATTGTGAAGGAACAAGAAGAGAAAATCAAGAAATGTTAAGGGATAAATATTCCTTCTTTAGTAAATATTACGTAGCAAAGGGAAGGAAGGATAAGGAGAGGGATCAGGTATTTTCGAAGAGATATCCCTGCTTTAGTCTTTTCATGAAAATGGAAAGCGAGTTTGACGAAGTTATATCAGGACTTAAATTGTTCCAGAGTCTTTCTGAACGCACTTCATTCAGTGTTGTGAATTGGGATAGTTTACGAAGTACGTCCAGCATATCGAAGAGATAGGCCGTGATTAGATAAATAGGTGAATTTGGTTTTAAGGTACTGCGATGAATTATAGGGTTAAAGAGCGCATTGTATATGTAGAAGTGACAAAATATGTATATTTGGCCGTTGTCGTATCTTAGGCCAATGGAGAAGATTACGGTAAGAAGAAATGTGATCGAAGTCTAAAAATGAAGCGGATACAAACATTCTGTGTTGGTTGTGGCGAGTTTATTGTTAAACAGCGATTTCTTTCAACTAACCACAGTTTTCATCCCAAAGAGGCAAGGGACAAGAAATATTTTTTTAAATATATTTCATCTTTTCTGGAAATCGAATTTAGGAAGTCGGCGCAGAAGTGAAACGGCTTACCACGGCGGTCGTCATAAATATTATATTTATGTATTTTTTTTTTAAATTAAACAATGGTCCCTCGATTTGTGATAAAATCAAATCGTGAAGTGTAAAATATCAAAATATTTTCGACTGTAAACAGTGATAGATTATATCACATTTCATATAACAATTATGGTTCGTGCCATATAAAACGACACGAAACAAAATATATACCTATAGTGCATTAAATACAATACAGACAAAACAAGTATCTATACCTTTACATAATTATGTATGTAGCTACTTCTTCAGAGTCAATTGTTATGGTATTTGGTCGAAGAAATTACATCTTGTATTTTGATTAATGCTCGAAAAGCAGATATTATTAATAACCTAGTCGTATACCAATTAGAAGATATCGCCTTGGGTAACACTAAATCACACTTTTTGATCTGACGGCAATCTCTTTTGTACAACTCGAATCATAACATTATTTCAATACTTGCAAGACGCCCATAAAATTTTGACGGTCGATTTAATACATTTTTGAAGTTTTTTTAAGAAATCTTTAAAGTTTTTGTACACAGTCGATGAATTGTTATATTGCTGTCTCTTCAGTTGAAAAAATCTCATGTTTCTATTGAAATATATTTTTATTAAATCACTCTACGTTTCCTGTATAGCACATGGTCAAAATAACACTGAAAAACCTGGTTATAACAATTTCGAATGTCAGATATGTAAAACTATTGAATTTATAATACATATATAAAAAAAACATTAAAAATATATAAAAAAATGCACGATAAGAAAAAACATATTTCCCTTTACCAGAGTGCAAGCAATCGTGTGCAACGGAGATATAAACATACTTAATGTGAATGATTTTACAGAGTAAACACAGCCTACGTAAATTAATTGCTATAGTTATCAAAATTGCCTCCAGAATGTGGCAACTTGTTATTGGGTTCGTGTCCAATAATTATTTGACATAGCACCTGTTAGTTGCCCGAGAAGCTACACAAAATAAAATAAAATTAAATTAATTAAAATAAAATATTATTTACATCTCGGACAACCATCAGAAACTATGTCAAATATTAATATAAAACGCACCCAATAACAAGTTGCCACATTCTGGAGACTTACGATATTAATCGTCTCACAGATCCAGACTGAAAACACAATTAGAACTGTGTCTCCACCGGAAATCGAACCCGGGACCTTTGGATCAGCAGTCAGACACTTAAACTATCTGACTGACCTAAATTATTTGTCTTTCTAACCTAAATTATTTATCTATCTAACCTTACTTATTTTAGTAATCAAATCAATTTCGTTTCTCAGTGTGTATGTGTGCCCAAACATCTTTTGTATAAATTTAAAATTTTACTAAAATCTAAATATTTTTTTAAATATAAATTTTATTTTGTATCATAAAAGTATTGTATAATATCATTTTTAAAGCAAATTCGCACGTTATATTATGATAATTCGAATAAAAACGAGCGTTACACACTGACGGATCAATTTAGATTGGTATATACATATGTCCGATTGGACGCGCAAAATTAAGTAGGTATGATGAATCTTTTCGAAAGAAACTTCTAAAAATATGATTTCGTATTTGTGTTGTGGAGTTATTACAGTTTTAATGTAGTTGGAAATATATTGATAAGTTTTGAGAGCTATTTTTTTACAAATAAATCATGAGACTAATTAATAATATTATCCTCATGATATTATGTGAATGGGAGTTATCGGAAGATTCATCATCTTTATATTATTAACTTATACTGTCGCGTTTTAAGATAATTCGCGTTTTAATTCATAAGGAAATCAGATGGGATGTGACCAAGGAGTAACTCTATAGTGAATACACAATTCTTTCATTTATTGATCGACATTTTATTATTTTAATAAACATAAAAAGATAAGCGATTGAGTGTTACCTCGTGTATAAGAACTGTGGTTTTCATTGTATAAAAAAGTTTTTTCGTCATGCCACTGCATCATCAGCTAAACTGGCTCTAACAAACGTCCTATAAAAAATAGTAAATAATCGTAGAATTCAAATAAATGTTGATAAAAAAAAGCTTTAGTTTACAATACGATAACCCCAACTAATTTTTGTTTGTTTTTTTCAAACTAAGTTATGAAGGATTTATGCAATAAAAATACATTCCTGCTAGAAAGTGATCATCTTTCAGTAAAGGTATAAAATAAAAACAAATAACTGTTTATTAATATATATATTTTTATTAGCAGTAAAACAGGACAACGGAAATGAAGGTTCTTAGGT
>OY754974.1:32421534-32469034 GCA_963576475.1 Molanna angustata | reverse complement strand
CCGAAATTTCACTTCGAGGATTAATACTCGGCATGCCTTTTAAGTTCTGTCATTTACATATTTACCGGCAGCTTTGAATTTGGAACTGTTTGATATTCAAATATGTTTGAATTTAGAATCTCAAAACAATTGAAAGTATTAGGATTAATGCTATTGTTTAGGCATTGCGTCGTTTTGAATCTGTCAGGTCACGTACGAAAATGAATCTTACTAAGGAAATTGTCCGTGCAATAATTTTCTACAACTTTAAAAGAGGCCTAACACGGCTTCAGTGTTTTGAAGAGATAACATCTGTGTTCCAAGATGAAGCTCCATCTCTGCGGACTGTCGAACGCTGGTACTTAGAATTTCAGCGTGGACATACCAGTCTAAGTGACAAATCTCGTGAAGGACGTCCAAAATCCGTCTTCACTGAAGAAATCATCATTGCTGTGAGACAACTAATTCTGGAAGATCGTCATGTGACATATCGAGAGATAGAGGCGTTATTAGGCATCTCAGGGACAACCATTCAGAAGATATTGTATATGGCACTTGGTGTGAGAAAGCTAGTTTGCCGTTGGATCCCGCATTTGCTTTCCGACGATAATAAGGAGGCCCGCGTCAGATGGTGTAAGAAAACTCTTCAAAGATTCAACCGAAGAGAGTCAAATCATGTCCACGACATCATCAGTGGAGACGAATCTTGGATCTATGCCTACGATCCTGATTTAAAATAACAATCTACAGTCTGGGTCTTCCAAGTTGAGCCAAAGCCGAGTAAAGTTGTTCGCTCTCGAAGCTGGTGGCCACGTTCGTTGCGAAAACCGGTCATGTTGCGACAATTGCACTTGAAGATCATAGAACGGTTAATGCTGAGTGGTATACGACAGATTGTTTACCACAAGTCATCGTCTAACTTCGGAAATCTAACCCAACGCGACGCATCATCCTACACCATGATAACGCAAGCTCACACAGCGCTCATCAAACTATTCAGTATTTGAAGCAGGAAAACGTAGAAATTCTTGACCATCCTCCATACAGTCCTGACCCAAGCCCTAACGATTTCTTTGCATTTCCTAAAATTAAGAAAAATCTTCGCGGTCGTTCCAGTAGAGTGAAGAAACAGTCGACGCTTTCAAGACAGCCATATTGAACACCCCTACTTTGGAGTGGAATAAATGTTTTAATAACTGGTTCGAGCAAATGGAAAAGTGTATTAAACTACGCGGTGAATACTTTGAAAAACAATAAAAGATACTATAAGATAATAGTAGTGTTATTTTCTTCAAACGACAAAACTTAAAAGGCATGCCTCGTAATATATAGAAAATGTTGCCTTTCAATACGAATCCGCTTAATTTTAATGTCCCACTATAAATATTGCTGCAAAACTATGATTGAAACCGCACCTATTTTTACCGGTTTCTTAAGTCATATTTGTAGTGATTTAACTTTAAGAAGATTCTTGAACGATCTATTTTGTTCCTATCATTTCTTGCAAATTATTTTTTTTAAATCATAGAAACAGTAATATCAAAATTTGTTACGAGTAGGTACCTACTTGTTTATTTTCTACCCATAGCAAAATACTAACACCGAACGATAATATTCAAATCAGATATTGTAAAAATTCAATTACATGGCAACATTAACTTTTATTGGCTCGTTATAGATGAGTTATATAATTGTTGTTAATAAAACATATCAATTAAATTTTATTAGCCTGAAAAAGAGATAATAGTTTTTGCTGCTTGTTTATCGCAAAAAAAATATCATTTGAATTTAGCAATTTTAATATTAGCATCCGTAGGAAAATTGTTTCCCAAGTTGATTGTAGAAACATTGTACAATTTAAGGGAAAATTTGAGATCTTATTCAAGAAATAACCAAAATGTAGATCGACACTATGAAAAAAAATAGTGGGGTGTGGCACTATTAACTACTAAGTCATTTCACAATGCATTCAAATTTTGTATGGAAAATTTTCAGCAATTTTATGAAATGAGCTTGTAAATTATTTTTGATTTAAATATTTTTTTTTGAAAACTTGATAATTCTTCAATGCCATTTTATGAAAGTGCGATGTGACTTTTTAGCAATTTGAAAATTAAAGTATCAAATTTGAGGACACTTGGAATTATTTGACAATTAAAAATAATCATGAAGCACTGATCAGGGGGGGGGTACGTCTGGTTAACCGGCGGAATCCAAAACATCTATGTTTACCCATATAATGGATATAATTATCTTATGGAGTTATATCATATATTAAGATGTTATGGTAAGCATGGATGGTTTCGATTCCGCCTGTTGACCAGACTTGCCCCTCAGATATCCTTCAAATTGTAAAAGGGCCTAAGCGATTCTTCGATGTATGAATTTGAAAAGAATTGAATGAGTACTTTAGTCTATAATCGGTAAAGTAGAATAAATACACCGTACATAGCACTAAAGACACACACACTCATATACATCGTGATGAAATTTTCAGAATTCAATCTCAGCATGATACTTGTTGATAAACTGCAAAAAAAATAACCTTAAAATTGCGAATTCATTACTCCCCTGGGGTAGTGAGGAGTAAAAATTTTTTATTTGTAATTTTAAACCGATGCTTATTGCATGAAATTTTTCGATTCGTTGTTGACAGATCAGCATAAAACTTAAGTTTAACTTTAAGATATATATTTTTTATACGAGAAACTCTTTCGACGAATAAAATGATTTGGTTGGCTACAAATCTTGTTTCAGCTAGTTTCGAACCCCAAGTTAGAGATGAAAATATTACATGACCAATACAGAATAACACTTTGGTCATTAATATATTATTGTTACGAGGAATAATTATAGTAATTGTAGGTTATTAAGATTAACATACCAATGCTGATATACTTGGAGATTTTTGTGTACGGACAGTTAAGAAAATCATTATTTTAATCGACAAATTTTTAACATCTCAATAGAGACAAAGTTAGATCTGCCTGTCATCGGCTGGTTTACATTAACGTTAACCAGATGATGAAAATTATATTTTATGACAAATAAAAATTTGTCACAAAAATATCATCTTCTTCTTGTAAATCACATGATGAATAAAGGAGGGTTTATTGCCTTATGGCAATTTCTTCCAAGCAACCCGAGCAACGTGAAACCACTAAAGTTTATTTGGTACATTTAAATGAGAAATATACAAATATGAAAGAGAAAAAAATAACACTGATCATAGCAATGAGGAAAGGAAGGAAGGCATGGAAGGATGTAGAAGGAATATTCCGAAAATATACCTACGACAAAGTTTTTTTAGTTAACGTTAAAATATTTGATTAGAATTAGATGATGGAACTTCATCACATAGGCCATTCCATAGTCTAGATCAGGGGTCGGCAAGTAGTTTTAGGTGGGGTCCGAATACTGTGGGAAAATTTAAATGAGGTCCAGAAAAAAAAACAAATGATACTAATATAGTAACTATGCTTATATTTAGGTATAATTTAGGTTTCAAATCACATTCTGAATTATAAAAGACAAGACCTAAAATTAATGTGAGAAATTACAACGACGGTCTTGAGACAGTCTTTTATAGTTTTTTATGTTTTTCAAAATAATTCATATATATTTGGCGGTCCGCAGTTCAACATTTCGCGGGCCGCAAACGGACCGCGGTCCGCCTGTTGCTGACCGTTGTTGGTCTAGCTGATTGTACTTGAAAAAAAAAGAGATGAAAACTTCTGTATTGTGAATGGGGACAGCTAGTGTGGTACGTTCAGCAGATGGAAAGGGTTCATTGACTCCAGCCAGAGAAAAAAAATCTATAAAGTATTCGATTTATTTTAATATTTCACAAAGTCTCTTTATATCCAATCCTTGTGCTATAGAAGTCTGGTAATTGGTGATGAAAGGAAATATCAAGGGCCGTAGATAGGGTTTTTCTGGCTTCAACAAATCGGTGAATGGGCAGAGATTGGAACTTTATAGGAACTGTTTCGCACTGCTCTGAACATGACACGCCACGAAGGAATTTGTAGCAGAAATAAATTAAGACAATCAGAAAATAATGTCATATGTGATGAAATTCCATGCATCAACCTGATAACGGTGGTGCTGAAAGGGGGATAAGGTGCAAAGCCTAATGACATTTTTTATATAGACACGTTATATGAGAACAAAACGCTCTACAAAAATGGTACATTTAAACGAATTCTTACAATATCACCAAGACAGAGAACACACGACAGAATACAATGTGAGAAACAGATCATTCAATAATAGATACACACTACAGACATATTTTCTTTTTTACTCCATTGCAATCACACTATAATTATTTCTCATACCAAATTAATAATGACTATGAAAGAGACGAACATAATATATATTAAGTTGAACATAATATATTTAGCTGGGTGAAAAAGCTAATACAACAACAGAATCTGTATAGCTACAAACATGACATGACTAGTCTCTCGTTTACTTACATGAATAATATATTAGTTGATGAATAAATATGCTGTATGAAATGATATATCTGGTCGTTCCTTCACAGTTCTAGTGTAACTTTTACATGTTTTCATCACACAAGATGGCATTTTGAATACGACAATACGTCCGAATACTACAACATCTAACTAGAGTCTACAATCTGAATCTACCCGTTTGCATTCTGTTTCCGGTTGGCTCTCTGATTGGTTGAGATCTCGTAGTATTAAGTCAAATGAGCTGTGAAACTTTATATTAAATGCGAAAAATTAAAAGAATATTTTATATTTAATTTATAATAATTTATAATTCAATTTATAAAGCTATTATTATTATACACAAACTTAAACCTAACCTAAGAATGCAGAAAAGAAACTCAGGGGCTAGACGCTACTCAACATCTAGCGTTCAACTAAAGTGCGGTAAGAATTAAGTGAGGCATGCTTACTTTTTCCTTACTTTTTGTTAACCGAATTATATCACTAGTAACGTACTTATCGATTCTTTTTATATATCATTGGCAAAGCCCCTATTCTTTCAAATTGATAATGCACAAGCTTCTGCATTTTAAGATTTTTTTTGCATGTTATTTATTTATTTAATATAAATAGACACCAACATAACACTGAACAACACAAACAAAGAAGTCATGAAACAAAAACATAAAATCTCCAGTGCTCCAATAACAGGTATCTCCCGCATAGCTATTGTGCATAGTTAGGTAGGTACAATCAACGTCTCCTGAGCATTCAAAGTTTAACAAAAAAGACATAACACTGCACAATTAAAACGAAAGTTTAAAATACACATATAAATATGTATACATTTACATATGTAGGTACAAATGATACACACATGTAAGTGTGTAAGAAAGTAAAAAGATAAAACAAAAAAAAAGAAGTAAAAATTGAACCGAAACAAAAAAAATAGATCTTTGCCCATAATACTTTAAGGAATAAAAATAGACAATTTATCAAGGGTCAATTTCTACAAAATTATGTACGTCAGTATCAGTAGGGACCTATAATTATACTTTAAATGATTTAATTTAGTTTATTTTGTATTAGACCAGCTCCAAGTTTGGTCAGATTAATCCCTACCAAGAATGCAAATGAAAACTGGAAATAAAAGGGAAAGCAGTCTGCAATATTAAGTTTGGGAGAACATTTCTTCTGAGAAGTGATAAAAACTTTACATAGGGGTTAGAGAATTCGCAAAAATCGTCCCCCCGCTGGGGTTAAATCGTTTGTATGAATTCAGCCGCATCTAGAATATATATTATAAGAATTGATGCAACTATGTAGGAAAATATTTTGCTTCGAGATAAGAGACGTTCCATATCCGATAAGAAATGAAATATTTTCTGTGTTTATCTGTGTACTTTGCTATTAGGACCCATAAAAAGAAAATAATATAAAACAATCAAAGAAATACATACAAATGGAAAAATATTACTTCAAATGTCTTGCTACAGAAGTACAATAAAATGAAGCATTTGGTAATAGCTTATAGTTTTTTTATGTGTAGCTTTTCAAACCTATTTCTATGACACAATTAAAAAAACTTTCAACAAATACTCAATTAAACTAATAATATTTCTTGAAATATGTCCTATTTATTTAATAAGACCTATTTTTTTAGAAAAAAAAATGAATATGTACTTGTTTTTATATTCTTTTTTTATATCAAGAATTATATTTTTTTTTATTTTAATATTCTTTTTTTCTTATCAAGAATTGTCGACTGGTTAACTAAATTAGTCCATTTTCCCATTTCAAAATACTATATATTATCTAAACCAACGTTTAATTTAATAAATTCTTACAATATTCGTATGTTTTTAAATATTAATTCTTATCTTCAAAGACAAATGTTTTGGCTTTCGTTTGAGTAGGAACTAATACGATATTGAGATTTTTATCAGAATGAATTCATAACCCCGGAGAATTTCGAATTTCAATTTTTTCGTTATTTTCTTACAAGATTATCAAATTTATTTCCTGATTCTACATATTAATAAATCTACATATAAATTAATTTATTATTTATTTCTAAATATGAATTAGTAAATCTACATATTGAGTAATTTACGCAGTTTTATGGCCACGAGGATATCTCTTTCAACCATCCCAATAACGCGAAGCCTTTAGTAATTTAATTAACTTAGAAATCAAAATGGTCTTTTTGATTTTATCATATGTAATTAGATTTAACTTTTTGATCGTCAGTTCTTGATGGAATTCCATTTAAATTAATTTATATTTTTAATAAATAAAAATAAAAACACTTGTTTAAAATTAATTCCACTATTTATTTGAGGACTACAACCTACGACCGGTTTCTTGCTAAGCACATTTTCATGTAGTAAATATACATAAGTTTAACAGAGTATTTATACAAAGACAAGTTAGATTTTTTCATGGATAGCAAACAAGTGAATCTGGAGCTAGGTTATAATTAAAAACAATAAGTTAAATACTATGTGAACTAAAAACAATTATATAAAAACAAATACACGTCTAAAAAATGAAAAAGTTATATACCTACTTAAAAACATTTATTATTATTTTTTTTTTCCAAATAAGTTTAAATGTGAATAAATATGAAATAGAAAATTATATAAAAAAAACAAGTAAATTAGTGGAACCTATATAAAAAACTAAAACAATATATAAATACTCTGTTAAACTTATGTATATTTACTACTTGAAAATGTGCTTAGCACGAAACCGGTCGTAGGTTCTAGTCCTCAAATATATAGTGGAATTAATTTTAAACAAGTGTTTTTATTTTTATTTATTAAAAATATAAATTAATTTATCATATGTACTTTATAGATACATATGTATGTTATCGTTTTGAATATTTTTCATTGAGAATAAACGGCTAATGAAAAACAAATTAAATTTGTTGCAAAAATGAATAACGGTTACCGATCGAATATTTTTATTATTGCATATGCGCAAACATTGGATTTTTTTCCTGTCGGGAGTCAAAGATATTTTTTAACAGATTTTTAATTATCTCAATAGAGACGAAGTTGGAATATTTATTGTAGGAGAACCGGGAAAAGCGAAAGAATTTCAGTATTGCAATATATAGAACTTTCAAAATTGAATTGATAGGGATCTCATTGAAAAGGCATAATTGGTGAACGTTGCGCAAGCGCATAAAGTGATCACGTAAACCAGCCGATGACAGGTCGTAAGCCCTGTAGGTGCCTTGATTTCCCGGTTCTCCTACAATAAATATTCTAACTTCGTCTCTATTGAGATAATTAAAAATCTGTTAAACGGTTACCGATTTTATATTTTATCAATGTTGATGTAAATGATATTGCAGAATTTCATTGTTGGGTAAGGTATGTATATAAATTTAAATTTGTTTCCTTTGTCAGGACGATGGTTTTGACTGATAAGGTTGACTGATAAGGTTGACTGATAAGGTTGACTGATAAGGTCATTATCAACCTTGTCATTAGTCGATCCAATCAGCCGAAAAAATCTCTGTGGGACAAATCAGAAATATGACTTAGTAAAACCATAAGAATTAATTTTATACTGCAATACTGAAAATGTTAAAATAATCAAAACTTTCAAGAAAGTTAATCACATTAGCATACAAGGTGTGTCATTTACATTGATGACAATTTTCTTAATACACTTATCAAATGTAATAATATATATTAGTTTGAACCTCCAAGGCAAACAAATCCATGTAGCAAAATAATATCATGGATATGGCATAGGTATAATAATAGCGCAAACTAGTTAAATGGACTTGGCAAAGAAAAGAGACATATCATTGGTTTTGACATAGTGGAAAAGTTCCACACCGAAATCGCAAATATTGAGTGTAACCAAAACATATAACCAAAGTTTTTTTCCCTTCAACGCTCCCCTTCGCAAACTAATGATAATAACAGCTTCTCAAACTGTTAAGTAATTTATTGATTTGAATTAAAGTTTTTTTCTTCTTCTTTCATATACTTATATAGCTTCATTTAGAGTCATCCCATGTCTGTTTTTCGGGTTGATTACGATGCCTTATTGGAGTATTCACATTATCTTGTCAGGTCATAGGTATATATAGGTACATAATATGCTTACCATTTGAGTTTTTTTTATTTATTTCTTTCTTTATTAATCATAATTTACAATATATTTTGTCGGTCTTCGTGGCTCAGTTAGTTAGATATCTGACTGTTGAGCCAAAGGTCCCGGGTTCGATTCCCGGTGGAGACACAGTTTTTAATTGTGTTTTCAGTCTGGATCTGTGAGACAATTAATATCGTAAGTCTCCAGAATGTGGCAACATGTTATTGGGTGCGTGTTAAATTAATATTTGACATAGTACCTATCTGTTAGTTGCCCGAGAAGCAATATTAAATAAATAAATATCATTTTTTACATATAATATTAACCTCACTAGGGTTAACCTGTACCGAGGTGGAATATTTCACAATCACATTATTACATCTTTATTCAATATTTTCGTCGTATTTCATGCAATTTTCATGACACTGTATTCTACATATATAGCAACATGATTTATATATAACTAAACAAAAATAAATCAAATAAATCAGACATAGTATGGCCTGTTTTGCACACACACACACCAACACCCATACAAACACGTACACGCACGCGCACACTCACCAACACCCACACACTCACCAACACCCACACACGTATACACACATACACAATGTAAATAGATACAAATTATTATAAAAACACGATTATTTTTAATTAAAAATAAAATATTTAATCAAGAACAAATATGTAGGTTTTAGGTACACAAAAACGTTTCTGTACAGAGGAATAAATATAGTAACTTTGAGGGCATTCAAAATGTGAATGATGTGTTAAAAATACAATTTGTTCTATACAATAATAAATACAATCTACATTAGATATTTATTTACAACTTTCTAACAAAATTAGTCTCTGAGACACAAATCTTCATCTTTATCTCTTTACCATTCTAACCCCTTTACACATTTTAATTAGACTATTTTAGCATTGAATAACACACTCTGATCTTTTCCTAGAAATTCATTTTTGGTAAATTCCGATTAATTGAATTAACGGCTATTTAAAATACATTGTTTCTATTTCCATACTCCTTATTTCATCCCTTAAAAAGGTAAAAACCGCAAAACACCCTATTTTCCAACTGTCGATTCGTTCATGAGAATTCAATTCTCTGAATGAATCGACATTATTAAGCCAAGATGCGTGTACGAAGGAAAATTTTGTATGGCGTAGTGGACTTTTTGCATGCTAATAACACCAAATAGAGGCCTCGCAGCATATATGTTCCCATACATGGATTTACTCAGAATTCGGAGTAGAACATTTTATGTGAGTGTGTCTGTGTGTGTGTGTGTGTCCCTTTATAACTTTTGATCCGCTCAATTTACAGAGCCCAAATTTTCAGAATATATAAATAGTTATAGGCCTACAAAACTTTTATACTCAGAATTGTGAATTTTTGTTTCAGTCAGGGGTTACCAACTTTTGAAATTTTGGTTTATTTTTCCATATATCTCAGAAACCATAAAAGCTAGAACGCTAAAAATTGGTATAAATATAGACAAATACAAAATCTCAAATCGGTTTTTTTCAAAAAAATTCCAGGCTTTCTCAAACATTTTTTATTAAGAAAAATATTTTTTTTATGATAAATTGATGAGTTTAACTCCCTATGTTTCCAAATTTTTTGAAAATATCGAAAAATCCGAAACACCCCAACTAGATAATTTAATTTTGTATAAAAAATATTAACATTGTATTAGCACATCTCAAATTTTTTTTAACAATTTATATAAAAATTGAATATAGTGACGACATTGCTTCGTACAATTTGTATGGTAGTAGCTTACACACAATATCTAAGAAGACTTAATTGTTTGATACTAATCTCCAAATATACATACATACCATCATGCTGTTTTCATATTCTGGGTAGGATCAAAGGAATGACCTCCATACTATCCTACCTTGACATACATACCTAGGTACATGTACCTATCTTAAAACCAAATATCTTAAAATATTAAATAATTTGTATTTAAGGGTTTATAGTTTGGTACTTATTCTTCAACTATACGTACTATCGCTATCGACAGTTGGATCTCATGTGTTACATGCAACTAGTAAATATTATTAGGAGTATCGATATGACAAATCTGTAGAGTATTCTCTTTTCTCCAGAAGAGAGAATATCTTTTGATGTTTGAGGAGTTTTTAAATGATTAACTCTTGTATTTAAATATTCTCTTTTATTATTCGTATTTAGGGTGGAACGGGAAAAATCACCTGGTTCATAATTGCATATAATTTCAATGTAAATTGTAAACTGCTAGCCCTAGAACAGGATTTCCTAGTTGGGCAGCAGTAATCTACTTATTGTTGTCATTATAAATATGGTGTGATAAATAAAATAAACAAATAAATAAATACAATACTTCAAGAGTAAAACAAGTACAATGTATAATATTTACAAGTTATATTTAACTGTCTACAAAGTGAGGTCTGTAACCAGAATGAGATTTATTTATTTTCAATTAATAAAGAAATCTCTTTATTGTTCCCTTTCAAAAATTCAAATCAATAATCATTAATTATGAGTCATTTCTTGGATAGCAACCAAATAATATATTTCAATAAATCAATTATTAATAATAGACATCTGTCCATAAATATAAGAACTATTTCGAATACTTTAATAAATATCCCCTTGTATGGTTCTAAACCCTGCTACTTATTTATTAACAATTTCCACAGATGTCTCCTTACTTGTTAAATTGAAAACATATATCCAATATATTACAAAATCTCAAGCTCATATCACGTCTAATTTATATTCTAAAAAACTTTCTTTCAACCTAACTTTTAACCCCTTAGTGGTGGAATTTATATCATGTTCTTAGGTGATTTCTATCATGTTCTTAGGTAAACAATCAAAGGTTGGATGTAAAATATTTTTTTTATTTAATTCTATTTATTTGAAACAGATATTTTGTATCAATTTTAGCATTCTGCACTTCTTCTCCATATAAAATTTAACTACGCCAATTTTCACACTCCTCTTTCGGAAAGATTTCGCTTCACATATTAATACATGGCATGTAAAGATATTTGACAACCGCTATTAACTTAGTATTAGTGGGTTGCAGTAAATGTTGGAATTTTTTTCCCAGAAAAAAATAACACAGCCGGAGTCGTTTGTTACGATACGAATCTTCGATGCAGATCTTTTTGGGTCATAATGTCTCTATGATGTTGTGAAAGTATGTAGAGTCGGGAGATTTGTAAAGAGACCTAGGACTAGAGACTGGAGGGTGTAAAGCAATAAACCTTTCCGCCCTATGATTCCACTATCTTCTTAATGGCTTATTTACTCTCCTCAACTCCGAGAGACTGTTACGCTCTTAACTGCATCCGCTTCAGTATCCATCGACATACCAAGAAAACTTTCATTGAAAAAGAGGGTAGATATGTACCTATAT
Organism: Molanna angustata; assembly: GCA_963576475.1. Classification (NCBI taxonomy): domain Eukaryota; kingdom Metazoa; phylum Arthropoda; class Insecta; order Trichoptera; family Molannidae; genus Molanna; species Molanna angustata. The sequence continues at coordinate 32,457,054 of OY754974.1, read as the reverse complement.
AAAAAACAATTGAACTACCTACCTACATACTAAACATAAAAAGATTAAAATGTTTTAAAAGCGAAGTTTTTTTTGAAAACACATATAACCGACCGACCGCTGTGGCACAGTTGGTAAGCCATTTGGTATATGTGCGGGCGTCCTGGGTTCGATCCCCAGCAGAGGAGAAATTTATTTAAATTAATTTCTCACGCTAATATTGCTTCTCTGGGCTGGAAACACTGGTTAGTTGGAAAAAAATGCCATATGGCAATAAACTCGCAACTTGCGCAGGGTGCAGGGAAGTGTTTATTATTATTAAATAACATTACAGCGTATTCCAGAATTCGGGGCGACCAGTGACATGTGTGCGGATGTGCACTACCTTATAAAAGGAAACACGACACATGCGTGTAAGACAACACACTAGTCTCGTCTCACCTAAAAAGGCAGTACATTCGGAATGGGTGGTGATCTTCGTTGTGAGATTGTTTTTTGCCTAAAGTATTTTGCAATTACCCAGCTCTTCCGAAAACGATGATAAAAGAAATGAGTTGAAGCACTATTCTATGACGGTCAGTCAAAGCATCATCACCATCAGCTTAACTAGCTCTAACAAATGAAACTAAGCATTCGTTGCCTCACAGCAACACTTACTTTTACATATGTTTCGCCTATTAAAGTCGTTTTCGATCATTTTAGATTGAATTTTAAAAATAATTGATCTTCGCTATGGCAAAAAATGGAGTTTATTTAATTTGTTTTATCCAAAAAAGGTTATTCGGTCAGGTAGGTTCATCAAAAATACGCTTTTAAAAAATTAACAAAGTAGTAAGAAGCATGTATATAATTTTGTTTTAAAAATTGTAGGTATATCCCCAAGAAGAATCCCTAAGAGCTCAGGGACAGGTACGGAATGAGAGGTCGGAGCCGCCCAAGGAAGGGATGGAACGTCCATGTGAACGGTATTTTGAAAGACGGAAATGATAGAAGCGTGAACAACAGACGAACATGTATAAGACGATGTATGAATGTTGACGAGGCTATGAATGTATGTCAAGATAGAAATAAAAGGTGTTCGATTCTCTCTGCCTACCCCGTGAGGGACATGGCGTGATGCTATGTATGTATGTAAAATTGTAAATTATGCCATTGTTTGACCAAATGAATAAATTCTGGGGGTGGGGGTAATATTGTTTTATTGGTAATTAAAACAGACTGTTAATACGAATCCGAACCCAAAATTAAATTTTATCCTACGTGCGAATTCACAATAATAATTTTCCGTACCTCCATTATAACTAACAGTTCTGTTCTTAATAAAATCACATTGAAGAACCTCTCGGTCTGTGATGTCAGGAATTACTTTCAAAGAGGAAATATTAGACCTACCTAGATCCTGAGAGTAGAGGGTTTATTGGGTAAAGCATTGTTCAGACACAATTAGGCTCCGAAACCCCGAAAGCTCAAAACCAAAGATTAAGGGAGCTTTTTACTAAACCAAACACTTAATTACGCCGATCAATCATGAAATGAAAATATATATACAAGGGAATACCTACAATTAAAAATGAGTTGGAAAATTTGATATTAGTAATTCCTATAACATGTAAAAGACGAACATGTATAAGACGATGTATGAATGTTGACGAGGCGATGAATGTATGTCAAGATAGAAATAAGTGGCGTTCGGTTCTCTCTGCCTACCCCGTGAGGGACATGGCGTGATGGTATGTATGTACGAAATTCCTATACTACAAAAAGAAACTATAGATTTTGTTAAAATGTCAATTTATCGAAATACTTTGAATAACGATAGTTAAGAGTTGAGATATGAAGCTTGGTTTTGACTGAAATTCACAAATCTATTTCATGGGATATAAGTATTAAGATTTTCCATAGATAATTTGACTTATAGCAATAAACCCGCCATTGTACGCATTATACACGAAGTACACGAATGTACACGAAGGTCCGAATGCAGAGTCCGACCTAAATACTAAATTCTAACCATGTTTTCATTGCACAGTCGCACACATCCTAACTTAAGGTTGCTACGAAGTTTTTGTATGAGAATTGCTTTGCAGAGACATATCTAAATACTTAGCGCATGCGCGTCAGGGTAAACCAACATTTACGAACTGTCAAAAAGTAATGTTGATCGCGAGGAACCTTACGAAAGGTTTAATAATAAAATACGAGATGTTTTCGATGGAAGACGAGTGCCTTGAATTGAACACGTATTAGCAGGAACAGTTTGCGTTGCTAAAAACTAGTGCCTAATTCGAAGTAGTACTTGCCTCCTAATCATCACGGAAACGTAAATACGCGTCCTGGTGCGTAATATTAGGATATTCAGAGAGTGATCGCTAACGTTGGGGGGCTCTGACAGAGCACCAGAATAACATAAAGAATAAGATAAAGAATACTTTAAACCATTTTTTTAATATCTTTTTTATAATTTAACCATATAAAAATTGAAAAATACTATTGCTATGCGTAAAGGGAACAAAAATATGTTATTTGGATTACTCGATAAAATATTTATAAATAAATTTGTCACCCCTTTAAGTCCATTAGGGAATAAGGTAGTCAAGTTGGAGTGAGTGTGGACTCCATTAGCCAATTTCCCATATCACAAGGACATTATGTGGATATATGACATGATGAAATGACATACTGAAGTGACAGTTCAATATTATTTGATATAGAAGATATCACAAAGTACATACATACATATTGACACGATGACAATCTATGTACATATGTACCTAAGTAAAAACATCTTGAGATGTCAATGTCGATTTTCCCGTTACGTCATATTACAATAAAACGTTTATATAAATTTGGTATTTGAGAAATTCATGGTAGCTTAACAAAGGGGTGAATGAACTTGTGATTATACGGAGTGTTTCAGAATGGGGTTAAAATTAAAAACTTTTAATTATTTGAATGAAAATGATCTATTTTAAATTATGTATTTGTTTTTTATATAATCAGATTTTAAATTATGTATTTGTTTTTTTATATAATCAGATTTTAAATTATGTATTTGTTTTTTATATAATCAGATTTTAAATTATGTATTTGTTTATTATATAATCAGATTTTAAATTATGTATTTGTTTTTTATATAATCAGATTTTAAATTATGTATTTGTTATTTATATAATCAGATTTTAAATTATGTATTTGTTTTTTATATAATCAGATTTTAAATTATGTATTTGTTTTTTATATAATCAGATTTTAAATTATGTATTTGTTTTTTATATAATCAGATTTTAAATTATGTATTTGTTTTTTATATAGTCAGATTTTAAATTATGTATTTGTTTTTTATATAATCAGATTTTAAATTATGTATTTGTTTTTTATATAATTAACAAAAGATTGGTTCCATAAAGGTCATGATAATTTTATTAGAAAAATATTTTTTTTCTATTGGGTTCTCGGACACCTTATTGATAATATGTAGGTATGTTAATTATTATATTTTTGACATTTTTAAGAACCAGAAATTCAAAGTACCTACGGGGCTTACGACCTGTTATGGGGTGATTCAAGTGATCACTTTATGTGGTTGCGCAACGTTCACCAATTATGCTTTCTTATTAAGTTTCCTTATCAATGCAATTTTGAAAAATCTATATGTTGAAATAATGAGAAACTGATTGTTTGATTTGAGATTTTGAAAGTTCTATATACCAATGATAAATTAGCTTAAAGTGATCACGTGGACCATCCAAGACAGCTCGTAAGCCCTGTAGGTATCTTGATTTTCCGGTTATTCTATATTATTCCAACATCGTCTCTATTGAGAAATTAATTTTAAAAAAAAAATCCTTTGTTTACTGTCCAATATTACCTAAATTAATTAATTATCTGTTATTTTTATTTTAAATGCGTCTCAGCAAATAATTTCCCTTGTAGAAGATATAAATCTATATTGTACTTTTTTGTTTCATGTTAATAAATACGAAAAGAAATTTAGATTTTCCCTTTGAATAAACGTTTACTTTCCACTCGATAAAATTCCTATAAAATTTGTAAAAAAATCTCTCGGAACCGTTGGATATTGATTGCGCAAAAGATAAATTTTATTTACTCAGTCAAATTGACGCCAGAATAACAATGTCATATTTGCCAATATTGAATCAAAAAATTGTCGAAGTTATTGCGTGGATTTTCTTAAACGGAGTCTGTGATTTTCAAAAGAATTTGAGGCGATCAGTATACATTTACTCACCAAAGACACAATGAAATTTAAGAATCGGAGATAATTTCAGGTCCATTAAACTCTCAAATCATATAATTTATGAACAAAACCAATATATTTATTCGCGGTAAAAGAATAATGAGATCTGTAATAATTTAAATTGAGTTAAATGTATTGAGTTGATGGAATTTCTACCTAAATTGTGTTGCCAAATATAAAAACCGAGAAAAATATATAAGATTCTTTTGCTATAGTACATATTTATTTATTCACAATACGCCTTGTATTATTAATTAAGATATAATATAACTGTAATCATGAATTAGAGTGTTGCACGCAATAAAAAAAAAAAAAAACGATAGGGTTGTGGCCAACGCTTAACTCCTCGCTAACAAGTTAATCCACTAAACATTCAAATTTTGTATGGAAAATTTTCAACATTTTCATAAAATGAGTTTATTTCAAAAACTTGATAATTCTTCAATGTCATTTTATGATAGTGATGTGCCATTTTTCTAATTTTGAAAATAAAATAACTAATTTCGAGTTTCCTGGGATTGGAGTCACTTTGAAACATTTGACGGTTAGTAAAATTGAGAGGCACTATTCAGATATCCTTAAAAATCTATTGGATTCTACGCGAGTTTTAGGTATGCAAATTTGCGTAATTTGAAAAATACCGAATGAGTGCTATAGCCTATAATCGATAAATTAGAATAATCACGCCGTACATAGTACATAACATACAGCACATACATATCAATTTTGATGAAACTTTCAGAAAACAATCTCAGCATGATACTAGTTGATAATATTTAATAAAAAAAATTGCCATAAAAATTGCGAATTAATAACTCGCCACTATATCCTCTTGGGGTAGTGAAGGGTTATAATGGGTTGAGGCCAATACTTAATCCATATACACTTCATAAGTTTATATACATTTTTCTTGGTTCGGGTACCTAAATTATTAATTTTTTTCTGTTGTATATAGTATTTAAACAAAAACTAAATAACCAAATTTTCTGGAAAGTGTGAGCGTTTTTCAAGAACCCAGGTTAGTTAATTCATCATCATCATCATCATTGGCACTACAATCCGCTTCGGACCCTGGCCTCCTCCAGAAATTGTCTCCATCCCTCCCCGTCGACCGCCAGTTAATTACCCTCAGTTTAATATAACCCAGGACGCCGACACATAATTCAAAGGACTCACCACTATGTCATGTAGGAAATTTTTCTCTTATAAAAATCTAACATGGTTCATCTCGATGGAGATTCGAGAAATGTGCATTCAAGGAGTTTGGAGAAACCATTATTAAAAACTCACCAGTAATTATAAATTATATTTACGTGAAAGTAATAAAATAAATTAAATTATTACCTCGCAACAAGCTTTTCATCTCGTGGTCAAATTAATTATTAAATTTTACAATCATTTGCTTTTTTACGACGGTGTAGATGATATTATGTAGGTATATATTTTATACTCCTCACTTCCCCAAGGGGATAGTGGGGAGTTATGAATACGCAATGTTTTAGGCTATTTTTTTATTTAATATTATTAACTAGTATCATGTCGAGATTGTATTCTGAAAGTTTCATCATATCTGTGTGTATATGCTGTATGCTAAGTGTTGTACGCTATGTGCTATGTACGGCGTGTTTAATTTATTTTATCGATTATAGACTAAGGTACTCATTCGATTCTTTTCAAATTTTGAAAATATGTATATCTAATAATCTCATAGACCCCATTAGATTTTGAAGGATATCTGGTCATTGCTTCCCAATTTTTTAACTCTTAAATATTTTAAAGTGACCGCAAGCTCAGACAACATATTTTTTTATTTTCAAATTGCTAAAAAGGCACATCACTTTCGTTAAAAAGCATTAAGAAGTATCATGTTTTCATATTAAAATATGTTAATCAAAAATTATTTAACAAACACATTTCAGGAATATGCTAAAAATTTTCCATACAAAATTTGAATAGATTGTGGAGTGACTTGGTGGTGAGCAGTTAAGCGTTGGCCACAACCCACTCGTTTTTATTTAAAAGTACTTTAGACCTCACTGATATTAAATTAAATTATTAGTACAAATAAAATAAGAAATTATTATATTGGGATATATAATATACATAGGTATCATCACGGCATATCCCACAATGTGGGTTAACCAGCGGAAGGTGTGTGGGTGTACATTATTATTATGAAAAAAAGTACGACACATGCGTGTATACACACCAGTCTCGTCTCACCTAAATGGGTACTTCTTTATATTTGTATAAAACCTCCAACGGGTTTTCATAGCTTACAACCCCCTTAGTTATCATATTAGTAAATTTTCCTGATGAAGGAGCGGTTAGCCTCGCTACCGGTTACTTTTACTCGTACAAATGTTTGTTGTTTTTTAAAGTTATAAGAAATATATTTATATTCCTAATCACCACGTGTATTAAAATATAAACATATATATCTCTTTGTATGTAAGTATAATTTATAGATTTCACTGTATAAAAGTGTTTTTTTAATTTTGTTTTATTTATAAATTTATATATTTTCAAATTCAAACTATTTTACTAACAATTTAATTTGCATTTTAATTATAATAATAAACTTTGTATTAACAATGAATTTGAGTATTTTCGGTCGAATATTTTCGAAGCTAAGGTTGTCCGGAGGAAGATGCGTTTAGCAGAAAATATGCCAAAATTATGGTTAATACAAAGTTATTACATATACATAAATATATTTTTATTTTTACTATAATTGACTAACAAAGGGTATAGCAAAATCGTATGAAGAAAAAGAGTTATATCTTAAAAACACGAAAGTTCTTTGAATTGAAGTTAAAAAATATCGTAAATTCATTTAAAAATAAATCGAAAAATGTCTAATTTATATCAAAGATCAAATTTTAATAAACAAAGCAAATATTCAGACCTCGAAACCTTGATGATAAAATATTTGATTTCACTACCATCAACAATATTTTGTAATGAATTTTCATTAGAAGAGTTAACTAACATTTCACGTATGAAAACAAATCAAAATACAAAAAAAAAATACAATATAAAACACGTAGGTATACAAACATTTCTGTCGACTTGAAAAATTCACCCACTATTTATTTTTACATTTATCGATATAATTTTTTTAGCTCACGCGTCCGCACTATTATTATTTCCGATGATAAAAATTATTTTTAAAAATCACTTTGGGCCAAAATTAATACGCGACGTCACACTATGGACAATAAATAACACGTTTTATTTCATTTGGATATATATTCAACACATTTTGAACGCGCTAAGAGAAAAACTCGAGAGTTGAGATATCCGAATAAGCTCTCAGCTGAACGCGACTAGCTCTGTTGGTATCTCTGACTAGTATGGAACATGACTTAGATACACGATTCGGTACTTGGATGCTGTTAGATACATCAGCTGTTTTGCCCATCCTATTGTTTAAGATGAACGCTTAATATCACTGTGCTTAATGATTGTAGAGTAGAGCTAACTGTTTAAACACTTTACCAAACATTAGCCTTTGTATCATTTACATAGTTTGCAAGGCTGAAATAGAAGAAAACACTTGATTCAGTTTCACTGTTCATTTTTAAAGAATTAACGGCTATCAATCGATTAAAGACCATCACTAGTGTGTTATACTTAATTACATATATTATTATTTTTAACTACAAAACTGTTTTAGGAATAAGATAACTTGAATAATGAGTCAGGGAAGTGTATGGATGTCCCCACTCTACTAGCCCAAAGGCACGTTCATTTATTATAAAAAATATAAACTATTGTAAGTAGATACTATCGCAACGTTTTTATATTATTTAGGATAGGCAGAGAGAATAGAACAGCCTATTCTCCCCTTTCGTGATACATGTCTTCGATGTCCTTTCAATGATTCGAGTGTTTTGTTTATTTTGAAGTACTTTACGTACACGATATGAATTTGAACTCGATTAAATTAATGTATGATTAAGGCAGTAGATACTGAGGACATCAAATTAAAAACCTACCCAATATTCATACATCATACGTCATTCAAACGAAAATATCACGACGAAACTCACAGTGTGCACTCTTATCAAAAAATTAATTTGAATAAAAAATAATAAATTTCTACTATAACAGAAATTGAGGATAATTTTTAATCTATTAAACTTAAAGGCAGGTATATAGAGTAGGTACCTACATGCATACATTGTTTGGATTTTACTTTTTTCTTTACGTTCATATAATATTTAACATTTTGTACATTACATAAACAAATATATTGCAAACTGGAGGGCTTACTTCCATTAGGCAATTTCTTCCAACCAACAAAAAAAAATTACTTTGTAATAATAATAATTTCTTTATTTAATGACACAATACACGGCATAAGCTATTTATGTTACACTAAAAAGAATTGCAAACAGATAAAAAATTTAGAAACAAAAATTCATATAAAAAAATGGACACCGCAAAAATAGTATAAAATAGTTAACATAAAAAAATAAAATGTATCAATTGATATAAAATATACATGCAGCTTACTATGATTCAGTAATTAACATTATGTAACTAGTCTACCACCTTGGAACAGGCCTGGCCTAGTGAGTTGGTGTAAACCAACCCAATTTAATTATTTAATTGCTTAGTTTTAAAAATGTAAATTTTGGTAAACGCAATGAAAAATATGTTTCTAGAAATGTTAATATTAATAAATATTCCTTACACCCCGTGCAAGTGGGGAGTCATAGGCGAGAATCGCCATAAGGCAATTTCTTCCAACTAACGAATGCTTCCAGCCCAACTTTCATTCAACTTACATTGAAGTATACGCCGTAGTTATACCCATACATCTTACACCAACAAAACTTGCAAAATCATAATAAGTACTTGCAAAACTATCACACAGTGGAGTTCAAAATACCTATAGATAATAATATATTATGTGTATAAATAGAAAAAATATTTCAATATATTCACGTTAATGGCCTTAAGGTCTAATAATTATGGGTGTAATTTCATCTTGTCTTCCAACAAAATAAATTATATTCCAAAAACTTTAACGTTAATCATAATCTCATGAGGCTCGCTTCTATCACCGTCATAATCAACTTTGAATTTATTATTTTTTATGTGCATCCATCTTAGTGGCACACAGATCTTCTGTAGGTACTTTACTTCCTCAATTACATCAAGCCACTGGTGTTTCGGATATTGTAATCTTATCTTAAATGAAATGTATTACAATTTTTGATTATCTTTATTTCCGAATGAAAAAAAACATGTAGGTATTTAGTGATGCGTTTTGTACGAAACAGGCCAAAGAAATATTCATTATTAATTGAAAAAAAAAAATTCCAACCGCCGTGGCATTGTGGTCTGACTTCCCAGAAGGGGATTTTTTTTAAGAATGTACAATATGTCTATGTAACAAGTATATATACATCCTCATACGTTCCCTTAACTAAGCAGTAATGCTTGTGTTATAGGTGAACGAAATCGGTTGTGGCAGGATTCGAACTCGCGACCACTGGATTACTTAATCTAGCGCGCTAACCGCTCTGCCACCACCCATCTAAATTTTAACTAGTAATCGCGCAGAGGTCCAACTTCATGTTTTTTTTAGTTCGAAAAGTCATTTGACATGGGGGCATGTCTGGTCCAACCGGCGAAATCAAAACCCTCATGATTACCCATAGCATGGATATAATTATTATATGGAGTTCTATAAGATCTTTAGATGTCATATGACCCCCTGATCTATGATTAAAAAACCTCATGTATCATCAAGGGGTACACAAAGTTTTCTATTCAAATATTGCAAAGTGATTGTTCATGTATAAGATAAAAAACAGAAAGACAATCGTGGTTTCACTTGATTCACCAATCCAGGCCCACGAGCACAGGCGACCAGAGTAACAGTCAGAACGGGAGAGCCGCATGGGCTTGCGACCATGTATGTAAGGGGCTTCTTTATGACTCGAAATACAATCTCAGCATTATACATACATACAAATCATCACGCCATGGAATGCCACTTTTTTCTATCTTGACACACATTCATCACTTCGTCAACATTCATACATCGTCTAATACATGTTCGTCTGTTGTTAACGCTTCTTAAATTTCCGTTTTTCAGAAAATCGTTCACATGGTCGTGCCATCCTTTTATTGGGCGCCCTCGACCCCTTATTCCGTTTCTGTCAGCTTTGTATATAGCTTCGTCAGGCGTTGTTCATTATTTTTTTCCCAAGTAATGATACTAGTTGATAATCTTAAAAAATAACCTTAAAAATTGCGAATTCATAACTACCCTCTATATCCCCATGGGGTAGTGTGGAGTAAAAAAGGTTCCAGGTAAGTTTTGTGGCTCTGTGTATTTCCATATTTTTTTTGCGACGATATTCATCATTATCGGATCATTATATCAATATTCATCATTATGTCCCAGTGAGGCTGTTGTTGGTGTGGTCTAGTGGGCGATGTTATTCCTATCCCTCTATACCCTGTCCCTTCCTGTTCTATAGATGTTTTTACGCCAAATTCTTAATGAATAAGTATGTAATTTTTTTGTTGTTAATTATATATTGTATTGTAAAGATCATTCGCATTATCTAGCCATTATTTTGATTGTATAAACATTTGGGAACTTTACTGGTTTTGTATATACCTATATTGTTTTTTGTTTTCCCACAAGCTGTATATTACTGTCTGTTCCCAGAAATAAATAAAATAAAAATAAAATAAATTATTCTCAATACGGAATTGATTCTTAAAATCATTTTCTCTGAGAATTTGTTAATAAAATATGACTTTAACATTACAACCAATCACCGTCAGTTAGAAGAAAACAGTAGATAAAAATAGATTTCTTTCTCACTCCATCCCATAAAATTAAACAAATTAAAATTGAACTTGTTAAAAATAAGAAGCCAGAAACCTAGGATATATAATTATGGATATCTTCTCAGCACCTGTAATTGAACAGGTAAGCTACATATGGATGGATATCTATGTAGTTAAAGAAGTCATGTAGACCAATTTAGAAAGACCATCATATAGGTATAATTATACCAAATGTTCATGTACTTATTACAGATACTTGTCTTTTAGTGGGAGGAAAATATAAGAAAAAAATCCTGCTGGTAGATATTTCTGTGGCGTTTAATTAGAACAGTACGCGTTGAGAAATAATACCTCGAAATTACTACAGTCTTTAAGAGAAAGAATTACTGACGTTATACTTTACTGTTACACTTGTACGGACACATTCAAAATATAAATAATAATAGAGAAATATTATTTATGCTCGAGACTTTCGTCAAAATTATTAGAAGCAATTTTTTGATGACCTTTTTATTATTTCTATTCGATATTATTCTCACCGGAGGAAAACTTATATTTTTGAACGCATTGTGGCGCTTTTGTGATGTCATTTGAATAATACTCCATAATTAAGTAATAATTAAATTTCAATACCTGACACGAAAGTAGAAGGTATTTAAATATTTTGAAATCTTATATTTTTTTAAACTGTATTCCTATTTTACAAAATTTCGAAGGAAAAAAGTTGTTTTTTGCAAAAATGATTTTATATTATGTTTCCATAAGTTTGAAAATTTGCCGATAGATGTCGAAAACCCACCATTTATGTTCCTTTATATAATTTTTTATTTATTTATTTATTTATTTATATAATTTATGTACATGTGTACAAAGGCAGGTTTATTGCCATAAGACAATTTCTTCCAACCAATCCGAGCAACGTGAAGTCTCTTAGTTAAATTGGTACAGTACTAATTAAGTGAGAAATAAATTGATAAAAAATAACATAAAATAGTAAGATATATAAAAAAAAATTACAAAGAGAAAAAATGAAAAGAGAGTTTAAAAATAAAAGAATAATAAAAATAACACTGATCATAGCAATGAGGAAAAGGAGGTTACGGAAGGATATAGAAGGAATTTAGGAACTATTTGACAAATAAAGTTTTTTTAATTTACCTTTAAATATTTGAATGGATTGAGATGACGTTACTTCATCACTTAGGCCATTACATAGTCAAGCTGATTGTACTTGAAAAGAGGAGCTGAAAACTTCTGTATTGTGAATGGGGATAGCTAGTGTAGTACGTTCAGCAGATCGAAGGGATAGGCCGTGACTTGACAAGAAAACGACGTTATTTTTTAAATATTGTGGTGAATAGGGATCATAAATAGTCTTATAAAGTAATGACAGAATGTGAATGTTACGACGATCTCGTATCTTTGGCCAACGAAGTATATTTCTACAAGTCGAAACACGATCATATTTTTTAAGATTGTAAATGAACCGTATACAGACATTCTGTAATCGTTCCCGTTTATTTAATAATTCTTGATTGGCATCCAGATAACACACATCACCGTAATCAACCAATGGAAGAAGTAAGGATTGAGCTAATGTAATTTTACAATGTATTGGAAGAAAGTTCTTCAATCTATTGAGAGAATGAAGAACTTATTATATTTTTTAAAAAAATTAAGCGTTTCCACAAAAAAATAATATTTTTCCCGTAATATGTATAATATTGTCTATCTTTAAACAAAAAATCAATATAATTGGCGTTGTAGGCCACTTGTAAAGAATTACCTATTTTGACAGCTAAATCGGTGAAACAATGCAAGTAAAGCAAATCATACCCACAATGAAAAAGGAAACGATTGTTCCATGTGAATTTGTTCCCTCTCCCTATGTAGGATTTCATTATTTCGTGCCTTTTCAGCTCTGGCTTTGACGGGAACCAACAAATCTTTACGTTGGCATTATAATCACCGTAAGGGTATATTCGCATAAATCAATTTTGGCGACTCGTCGAGTAAAGCAAAAAAGGATTCTCTAATTCTCATTAGATAACATTTAAACATACTTTGTTTTGAAAATACTAAAAAAAACATATCATTTCGCGAGGTTTTGTGTTTTTATACTGTTTCAAATGTAATATAATAAAAATATGATATTATAAGTTTTTTGCTCTACTGTAAATTTGCCGATTTTTACATAGGAAGATTTCAAGGGCAGGCAGACTGACATGAATATAGCCGTGCACAAACATGTGCAAATCCAGAACGACAATCTTACGAAGTCTACTTTATTTGTATGCAGATGCAGATAAATATCTTCAAAAAAAAAGCGAAATCGCAATAGACTTTTTATTGAATTTCATACTCGTGAATTCAAACAGTGTTTTATATTTACTTTATAAATAAATTCTAATTAAATTTATAATTATAAAATTCCACCTTGTTAACGAAAAAAACCTTAAAATGATCAAATATATGATGTAAGGTAGGTATATTATTATGACTACGGTAAGTGACGTTAAGTTCTACGTGGTATTCATAAAACTGTATCCTTTTTTGAGACGTGGAATAATTTCCAATATACTTAGTTATCCCAGAACATATGAATCGAATAAGGGTGTCCTTTATTTGATTAAACAATTCTACTTGTGACAATAAATTCCCTCTGTTAGAAAACAACGTAGTTCTAATTGAAATAAATTGGATTTCTGTTAGATGTTTTTTTTTATTGGAGATAAAGGTTTAAAATATTTTTTTCTACCAAAACGAAGAATTTAATTTATATTAAATAAACTGATGACAGTTTGTCTGATTGTGGTGATTTAAATTTATATTGCAATTGATATCTATAAGTATTATTCAAGCTTCTACAAAATTTCATCGTTTAATTGTTAAAAATATATTTAGTTCTATCGTATTGATCTTGTATTATGAAACGGCGTATGGCTTCTGTGCAGGCGGCCTGGGTTTGATTCCCAGCAGGGGTAAATTAATATAAAATTATTTATCACGCAATTAATGCTCATCTGGGCTGGTAATTCTGGTGATTTGGAAGGAATTGCCATCTGGTAATTAATTCACACACCGGCTGATAATATGTTTTCTATGGGCAACGGACAATTTGTTCTGTACAACCAACCAACCAGATTACAGAGTGACAGAATTATACATGTACATAAACAAAAAATGTAAGCTACAAAAGAACAAATAAAATATACATAACATCAACATAAATAAAATATACAAAAAAAAACATCATAGCAACAAAAAGGGATAGGGAAGGAACAAGAAGAGGAAATCGAGATCAGGTGTTTAGGGATAAATATTACGTAGCAAAGGGAAGGAAGGAAAAGGAGAGGGATCAGGTATTATCGTGAGTCACCAGAATATGGCAACTTATTATTGGGTGCGTGTAAAATTCTTATTTTTTATTTTGTTAAGTGAATACACAATATTCCTTAATTGTTAATATACAGATACATAATTGTACATACATATTATTACGCGATGGAAAGATTTTCTTACATGAATATCAAATTGATTCACCTTTGATTTCAGTAATAATTGTTTGCCGTGTTTAACGTTTAAGAAGGAAGAGGAGAGGACATAATATTTGACATAGTACTTGTTAGTTACCCGAGAAGCTATACAAAATAAAATAATAAATAAATTTAAATCTTGTAAAATGTCAGTCGGATGAATGATGATCGCCAAAAAGATTCGTAATACCAGAAGAAGTAGAGGCAGGCCCAATCTAAGAGGGTTGAATAACACAGAAGACGACATAAGGGTGATCGGAATAACAAACTGGAGGAGAGCGGCGGAGGAGGAGGACAGGGACGGCTGGAGAAGTATTCTGGAGGGGGCCAGAACCCACACAGGGTGGAAGCACCAATGAAAGGCAAATCTTGAATGTTCACAGGATCTAATGTGCCCTTATATGTAGGCCTACCCTTTACCTACAGATAAGGTGTTTTGATTTTCTGCAAAGGACTAGTGAAATCTTTTGTGATTTCTGTATAAAATATTAACATCAAAGTCACGTAGCCACATAAAAGGCCATTCGCTGTTACAATCATTTGGAAAATCGACATTGTGATAACGTAATCTGAAAATAAACCATACTTAACATTACCCCGACAATGGCAGGTTTATTATACCATAGCCTACACATTTTTTTAAAAATAAGAACAAGTAGTACCTAAGTACTGTAGATGCAGGGAAAAAATCCAATGTTTGCGTACACGTAATTAAAACGAGTGGGTTGTGGCCAACACTAAACTCTCCACACCATAGTAAGCGTTCATTTTTTTTTCTTGAAATGTTGACAATCTCTAAATGCATTTTTATGAAGTACATTTCTACTAAGCAGCCCATTCACCATCGTGCCATTGGGCGTCGTTCCATATGGACCGGCTCTATTTGGAGCATTGTAAAATTTTCATCACACTCAAGGGCGCGCCATCGCGCCATCGAGCCATCAAAATTAGTATACGCAAGCGGTCGGCGCTTTCGCATTAATAAGTTCTATTTTAATTTAATTTTCAAGTAGAATTGAGTTATAATTCTGAAGATGAGTTTTATACAACTGCTACTTAGCGGTTTGTTTATATATAAATAGAAAAAATCAAAGAGAAAATGTTGTATTTTCGCATTCACGAGAGTGTCAAACAGCTCGGCGCAATGTACCGCTGGTTTTCATACTCATGAGCATGCCGTGACGACAGGATGC
This sequence comes from Molanna angustata, assembly GCA_963576475.1. NCBI lineage: Eukaryota > Metazoa > Arthropoda > Insecta > Trichoptera > Molannidae > Molanna > Molanna angustata. The sequence goes on along the minus strand of OY754974.1, from coordinate 32,441,266 downwards.
GCCGCGCCGTTTTCGCGGTACTACAGCGTTTGGAATTCCATTTTGGTGTGTCAGGCCAATTGGGCTGCGCGGGTTTTGACATTCACGAACGCATTTTGGAGTGATGGCAAGCCATTTGGAAGGATGGCACGATTGTGAATGGGGGCCTTTAGATTCTTAAACAAATATAAGTTTCCCAGAGGACAAAAGTGTTCACAATACAACATAGACACAAAAACATTGTCACGAAACTCATAGTACCTATGCATTTTCTACGTGATACCTGATGAGAAATTTTAAGTAGAATTGCATTACTAGCAAGATAACCATGTATGATACAGTGTATCAATGTTGATGAGGCGATGTAAGTGTCAAGATAGAAGAGTGTGGTGTTTGATTCTCACTGCCTACTGCTTGAGGAAGATAGAAGTGGAGAATAAAAAATACACTTGTCTATAGAGACACATACAATATCAATATGAAAGTGTGGGTATTCCATAGTGTGGAGAGTAAATATTCGATTTACATACACATTGGTACAAGTAGGTAAACATGCCAAAAATGAAATAATATTCATTTCAGGGGTGACGTCTGTGCGAGATACCGTCACCTCATTTATAAGGACTATTAATTTCATTGTTTACAAATATACTAATTTCTCAAAAGATGGCGTTACAAAAATGGTTTCTTCGTTACTTCATAGATGGCAATAGTATAATTCCTTATTTTCAGGTGAATTTTTACACATTATTCAAATACATATATAGAACTTTCAAAAATTACATTGATATGGGGACTCAATAAGAAGGCACAATTGGTGAACATTGCGCAAGCGCATAAAGTATTCACGTAAACCAGACGATGACATGTCGTAAGCCCTGTAGGTGCCTTGAGTTCCTGGTTTTTCTGTAATATTCCAAATTCGTCTCTATTGAGATGTTGAAAAGTTCGTCAATAAAAATACTGTAGATGCCTTGAGTTCCTGGTTATCCTATAATATTCCAACTTCGTCTCTAGTGAGATGTAAATACTGTAGATGCCTTGAGTTCCTGGTTATCCTATAATATTCCAAATTCGTCTCTATTGAGATGTAAATACTGTAGATGCCTTGAGTTCCTGGTTATCCTATAATATTCCAAATTCGTCTCTATTGAGATGTAAATACTGTAGATGCCTTGAGTTCCTGGTTATCCTATAATATTCCAACTTCGTCTCTAGTGAGATGTAAATACTGTAGATGCCTTGAGTTCCTGGTTATCCTATAATATTCCAACTTCGTCTCTAGTGAGATGTAAATACTGTAGATGCCTTGAGTTCCTGGTTATCCTATAATATTCCAACTTCGTCTCTAGTGAGATGTAAATACTGTAGATGCCTTGAGTTCCTGGTTATCCTATAATATTCCAACTTCGTCTCTAGTGAGATGTAAATACTGTAGATGCCTTGAGTTCCTGGTTATCCTATAATATTCCAACTTCGTCTCTAGTGAGATGTAAATACTGTAGATGCCTTGAGTTCCTGGTTATCATATAATATTCCAACTTCGTCTCTAGTGAGATGTAAATACTGTAGATGCCTTGAGTTCCTGGTTATCCAATAATATTCCAACTTCGTCTCTAGTGAGATGTAAAAAAATTGGCATTAAATAAATACATCTAAAGTAATAAAGCAATCAAAATGTTAGTGTCTGTGTGTGTGTGTGTGTGTGTGTGTTTGTCTCACGCCTTCTGAAAAACCATGAGCATCTAAAAATCTAATTTAAGTGCGAACATGTACCAGTATACCTGATGCAGTGTCACGCTAAAAAGAATGCGATAAAAATGCTGAATTTTAAAAATATTTAAATAATTATTTTTTTCATACAAAATTTTCCAAGTCATATCTGTCAAAAAAGTGTACATTTTGCACGCAAATATCTGTTAGTTTAAAAGTTAGAAGTAGGTATTTACACAAAAAAAATATATTTTGAAGTATAACTTAGCGTTTAAGTGAAAAACATGGTGAATATTTGGTATAATTATAATGTTTAACTTATTTTTAAAGTAAGCCTTTTGTACATAAACGCCGCCATTTTAATATCTTTTCATACAATATTTCATTTTCCCACCGAATGAATATGTTCTTGAAAATAATAAACCTTTGAAATAAATGTAATTATGAAATAATATAGTGAAACACAAGACATTACGGCAAGTTTTGAGACATATATTGTAAAAATGTGTTATTTATTAGTAAAGATATAGGCATAATAAAATTGCATAATTTGTAAATAATATTTGATTTTTCTGACAATTTTCATTTTTATGGCATCGAACAAACCAATGTAGGTACCTACATATTCAAAAAATGTATCCGAACCATTCGATATTACTTACGTGTTCGAATCGTTTCCATGGCTACAGAAAGAATGTGATATTCAAATAAAATTTGTTAGGAATCGAATTTATTTAGAAGGTTGTTGTAGGTAGGTACCTACCTAATACTATTTACTTACAAATCAACAATAATATTCCTATACTGATTTCCTATAGGAAAATTATTTTATTTATTTATTTATCAACCGTTTGTCCGATTATAATGAAACTTTGGTGAATTGTCGAGCGTATGCCCAGGATGGTTTTTGGATTTAAACTTTTTTCTTATTCTTCTTCTTCTTCGTGTATTTGGTCGTTTTACCTATGAAGGGGGAGTATCCTGGGAAAAGAAGGTCCGACTGTCCCTCCATCTCTTCACAGGTCTTCCAGGACGGGTTCTGCATATAAACTTTTTTCTTCTTTTTCTTCAACGTGTACTTGGTCATCTTACCTATGAAGATGAATTATCCTGGGAGATGAAGGTCCAATTTTCCTTCCATCTCTTCGCAGGTTTCTGGATTTAAACTTTTTTCTTCTTCTTCTTCATCGTCTATTTGGTCATTTTACCTTTGAAGGTGGACTAACCTGGGAGAAGAATGTCCAATTTTCCTTCCATCTCTTCGCAGGTATCTGGATTTAAACTTATTTCTTCTTCTTCTTCTTCATCGTGTATTTTTGGTCATTTTACCTATGAAGTTGGAGAATCCTGGGAGAAGAAGGTCCAACTGTCCTTCCATCTCTTCGCAGGTATCTGGGTTTAAACTTTTTTCTTCTTCTTCGTGTATTTAGTCATTTTACCTATTAAGTAGAGCATCCTGGGAAAAGAAGGTTCTTTCATCTCTTCGCGGTTCTTCCAGGATGGTTTCTGGATTTAAACTTTTCTTAACCGATTGATGGGACGGGATGTAATGAAGGGAAGGGAGGCACTAAAGGGCCTGAAGGGACGGGAGGTATAAAACTGCCTGAAGGGACGGAAGGTACTGAAGGGCCTGATGGGAAGGGACGTAATGAGGGGTTAAAGGGACGGGAGGTACTGAAGGGCCTGAAGCGGCGGGTCCTGGAGTCTAATTCTTTTTATTCTTAATTTTATGTAGACCTTTAGGGCAGTTTTTATACAAACTATTTCCTATTGTCTAATTCATCTTCTTCTTCTTTTATGTATACATTTGGGTCATTTTTTTATAAAAATTATTTCCTTTAGTCTAATTATTATTCTTCTTCATTTAAGTACGTAGACTTTTGGGAGAGTTTTAATACAAACTATTTCCAATAGTCTTATTCATTTTCTTTTATGTAGACCTTTTGGTCAGTATTTATACAAACTATTTCCAATAGTCTAAATATTCTTCTTCTTCTTTTTTGTAGACCTTTGGGTGAGCTTTTATACAATCTATTTCCAAGAGTCTAATTCTTCTATTAGGTATATGTATTTTTACTTATTTTATGTAGACCATTGGAATAGTTTTTTATACAAACTATTTCTTATAGTCTTATACTTATTTTTCTCTTTTTTATTTAGTCTTTTGGGTTAGTTTTAAGTCTAATAGTCTATTGTGCAGAAATATTATCAACGATATGCACACTTGATGAAAATACATATGAAATGAATGGGATATGGGATGTGACGATATAACCTGCACTAGAATCTTTTCAATACTTTTGTTTAATTAAATTTAAACCATTTATATCATCCTATTTTGAATAATTTTCAACACCTAATATTTAAAGAATGGGGGTTGTGGCCATTACTGAACTCTTCACAACATTTATATTCAAATTAAAAACTATTTACTATAGTTCAAGTCTTCTTCTTCTTCGTTAATGAAGACTTTCAGTCAAATTGAGCAAAAATATAATGCACACTTGATGAAAAAATATAAAAACGAATGGGATGTGACCAATACTAGATCTTTTCAGTACCTACGTTTGTTTAATCAAATTTTAACCACATCCCAACATCCAAAATTACTAAATTTTCAATAGGTACACATTACAATTTGTTTTCGATGATAATATTTAAAAATGGGGGTTGTGGCCAAACCAATCTCTTTACGACGTTGATAAACAGTCATATTTAAAACCATTACGCATAGTCCATGCGAGCAGAAATTGTATAAATATTATACTTCATTCACACTTTATAGCAATATATAAAAAAGAATGGGTTGTGGCCATCACTTAAACATTTTACAATACTTAAACTCAATCAAATTTCAAACCACTTTTCATAGTCTGATATTGCAAAATAATTGGGTGACAATATTATAAAAACGATTGCTTTTTCTTTCACAATTTTACATTCTTGGCCAACGGCGGGACATAAAAGCTAGTAGATAATATTTTGACCATTTTTTTTTTTAAATTTATAATTCTTTTCATTTAGAATTTATAAGCATACATATCATTTGCTCGAGGGTAATTATGAAGAGAATACAAAACAATAGTTTATTCATTGTGATTTTATTTGTATGGCGAATGACTTATGGCCCCCAAGTCAAATTGAAAACGCTGTTCGTTTTCGCCAAGCGCTAATTTTTTTTGTATGGGATTTGACGTTTGTTGTAGAAATTTTTTCTACAATAACAAACAACAAACGTCAAATCCCATACAAAAAAAATTAGCGCTTGGCGAAAACGAACAGCGTTTTCAATTTGACTTGGGGGCATGGTATCTTTATTGCCCAAATTATTGTGTTTTTAATTTAAGTATTTTTTAACACACCATTAAAATATGCTTCATTAAAAATAGATAACTGCTGCCCAACTAGGTATACATGTTCTAGGGCTAGCAGTGTACATATTATAATATTTCACAGGAGTCATGTAGGTTGTACCTAAATATTGTCATTTAGTATCTAAACTATATAAACCTAACTATTGTACACAGATTAAAAGGTATCTTGTCATTTCTATTTGTTAATTGCACAAATAATCTGAAATGATATCTCTTGGGAATACTGAACTGACAGAGCATGGATGTGATCCGCCAGTAATATAATATATAGTCATATAGTTAATTGCACAAATAATCTGAAATGATATCTCTTGGGAATACTGAACTGACAGAGTATGGATGTGATCTGCCAGTAATATAATATTTAGTCATATAGTTAATTGCACAAATAATCTGAAATGATATCTCTTGGGAATACTGAACTGACAGAGCATGGATGTGATCTGCCAGTAATATAATATATAGTCATATAGTTAATTGCACAAATAATCTGAAATGATATCTCTTGGGAATACTGAACTGACAGAGCATGGATGTGATCCGCCAGTAACATAATATATAGTCATATAGTTACATAATTGCACAAAATAATCTGAAATGATATCTCTTGGGAATACTGAACTGACAGAGCATGGATGTGATCTGCCAGTAATATAATATATAGTCATATAGTTAATTGCACAAATAATCTGAAATGATATCTCTTGGGAATACTGAACTGACAGAGCATGGATGTGATCCGCCAGTAACATAATATATAGTCATATAGTTAATTGCACAAAATAATCTGAAATGATATCTCTTGGGAATACTGAACTGACAGAGCATGGATGTGATCTGCCAGTAATATAATATAAAGTCATATAGTTAATTGCACAAATAATCTGAAATGATATCTCTTGGGAATACTGAACTGACAGAGCATGGATGTGATCTGCCAGTAATATAATATAAAGTCCATAATATCACTCCATTCTTGTCTAGTCTCAACTGTATACTAAAATCATTAACAAACATCGCAGACCTTATAATGATGGGTGACTTTAATATAAATATTTTAAATAATAACCCCCATCCACAACTCTTAGAATATGAAACTCTCCTTACACACTATGGTCTCCAAATTGCAATAAATGAACCTACTCGTGTAACTTCAGACTCCAAATCTTGTATTGATCACGTAATGATAAAAACAAAAAAAACATATACAACTATTATATACGAAACGACTATCACCGACCACTACACAATATTTCTTAATCTATCCCTTAACATTACTAAAACAAATACCGACTTCCCTATTGAAATACAAAAAATTGACTACGACAAACTTAAAAACTCTCTTCAAAAACAAAATTGGAATAATATTACCTCAATTGAAACTGTCGACTTAGCATGGAACGAATTTCAAGAATACCTTTCAAAAGAAATCGAAAAACACAGCATTTACATAAAAAAAGACTTTGTACATAAAAATAAACCACTTAAAGCATGGATCACACCAGGAATCATAAGAAGCATCCATAAAAGAAACAAATTACATAAAACAATAACCAGAAACCCATATGATATGATACTACTTAGCCTCTATAAAAAATACAGAAATATGTGCTCTGTTATAATAAGAAAAGCCAAACAAATTTATTACTCTGCGAAAGTAGCTGAAAGCAAAAACAATCCGAAAAAAATCTGGAATATAATAAATGAAATTGCAGGAAATTCTCCTTCTAAACTCAGCGCTGTTAAAGAACTAAAAATCAATAATATTAATACAACTTTCGCTGATAAACCAGATGAAATAGTAAACTCTCTCAATTCATTTTTCTCTAAAATTGGATATGATTTAGCCAAGAATATTGTTCCGCCCAACCATAACTTAACAATGCCACAGGTAATTCGACAAACAAATACTAAATTTACTCTTGAATGTGTATCAAAGGAAGAAATAGACAAATCAATCAGTAAATTAAAAACTAACTCTGCCACAGGAATAGACAAAATATCCTCAAAAACTATTGTTGCACTAAAAAACGAACTGATAACCCCACTTACATACTTAATTAACTTATGTATTATCGAAGGCACTTTTCCCAAATCAATGAAACAAGCTCAAATAGTACCAATTTTTAAAGATGGGAATAGGGATGATATAAATAATTACAGACCTATCAGTGTATTAAACTCCCTCTCTAAATTAATCGAAAGAATAATAAAAAAACAACTCATAATCTATCTTGAATTAAATTCCCTTCTGTCTGAAAATCAATACGGTTTTCGAGAGAAAAAATCGACCTCCGATGCAATTTCTGAGGTAACAAAATACATAGTGCAGAATGTGGACAAGGGGAATAAAACTTTAGGACTATTCCTTGATATAAAAAAAGCCTTCGATACTATTTCCCATGATAAACTATTTCATAAAATGGAACAAATTGGAATAACGGGTAAAGAATTGAAAATTCTTAAAAGCTATATGACAGACCGAACACAACAAGTTAAAATACAAAATAAACTTAGTCAACCATCTAAAATCAGCTACGGAGTACCCCAAGGAAGCATTTTGGGGCCGGTACTGTTTCTATTATATATAAATGAACTGTGCAATATCCAAATACCCGGAACCATAATTAGTTTTGCAGATGACACCATTCTTCTATTCAGTGACAGATCATGGCACCACACATACAAAAAAGCAGAAAATGGGATGGCGCTGGTCCAAAAGTGGTTAAATAATAACACGCTTACGTTGAACTTTGATAAAACAGTCTTCATCACCTTCACAAAAACCATCCAAGGACAACCAAGTGAAAATACACCACTTAAAATACACAATTGTAGTACCCTTACCGCGGATTGTTCTTGTATCTCAATTAAAAAAAAACAATTCACAAAATACCTAGGTGTACAAATTGACCAATGCTTAAAATGGAACCATCACATCTCACTCATTGCTTCCAAACTTAAAAAAATTAATTTCATATTCCGTACTGTAAGGAACTTCCTACCTTTACCCGTCATTAAAATAATGTATTTCTCTTTGTTTCAATCCATATTAGAATATGCAATTATATCATGGGGAGGCGCTTACCATGTTACAATAGACCCTTTGATAAAACTACAAAAATCCGTTTTAAAGATAATCTACAAGGTACCAATCCGCACTCCATCCGACGCATTATTTAATGACTTTAATATACTAAACATATCACAATTATATGCAAAGAACGCTTGTACATACATATATAAAAACATAGACAAACTTGACTCTACGCAAACATCTAGACCAACTAGACAGACCGAACAGGCTAAACTCCTAATACCTAGACTCAAGACAACTTTTGGACAAAGAAATTTCCTGTATTTTGGAGTCAAATTATACAACGAACTTCCTTTAACACTTAGACAAAACAGTAACCTGAAAATATTTAAGCGAGACATTAAAATTTGGATTAAAAAAAAGGGCAGAGACTATATTAAAAATAAATTAATCACCTGAACTCATAAAATACTCCCATAGTTACTAACCAAAACTGAAAACTAATAAGACATCTATACACTGTCTCAGAACAGGTTTCACCTAGTGAGGCAGTTTATGACAATAGTAAAATATCTGGTAACTATTATGTAACCTAAGTTAAATATATTATATTGTATTAAAAAAAAAAATTTCTTTGTTACTAGATTTAAGGAAAATTGTATTTTATATAATAAATAAATAAATAAATAAATAAATATATAGTCATATAGTTAATTGCACAAATAATCTGAAATGATATCTCTTGGGAATACTGAACTGACAGAGCATGGATGTGATCCGCCAGTAACATAATATATAGTCATATAGTTAATTGCACAAAATAATCTTAAATGATATCTCTTGGGAATACTGAACTGACAGAGCATGGATGTGATCCGCCAGTAACATAATATATATGTAGTCATATAGTTAATTGCACAAAATAATCTGAAATGATATCTCTTGGGAATACTGAACTGACAGAGCATGGATGTGATCTGCCAGTAATATAATATATAGTCATATAGTTAAATGCACAAATAATCTGAAATGATATCTCTTGGGAATACTGAACTGACAGAGCATGGATGTGATCTGCCAGTAATATAATATATAGTCATATAGTTAATTGCACAAAATAATCTGAAATGATATCTCTTGGGAATACTGAACTGACAGAGCATGGATGTGATCTGCCAGTAATATAATATATAGTCATATAGTTAATTGCACAAATAATCTGAAATGATATCTCTTGGGAATACTGAACTGACAGAGCATGGATGTGATCTGCCAGTAATATAATATATAGTCATATAGTTAATTGCACAAATAATCTGAAATGATATCTCTTGGGAATACTGAACTGACAGAGCATGGATGTGATCTGCCAGTAATATAATATATAGTCATATAGTTAATTGCACAAATAATCTGAAATGATATCTCTTTGGAATACTGAACTGACAGAGCATGGATGTGATCTGCCAGTAATATAATATATAGTCATATAGTTAATTGCACAAATAATCTGAAATGATATCTCTTGGGAATACTGAACTGACAGAGCATGGATGTGATCTGCCAGTAATACAATATAAAGTCATATAGTTAATTGCACAAATAATCTGAAATGATATCTCTTGGGAATACTGAACTGACAGAGCATGGATGTGATCTGCCAGTAATATAATATATAGTCATATAGTTAATTGCACAAATAATCTGAAATGATATCTCTTGGGAATACTGAACTGACAGAGCATGGATGTGATCTGCCAGTAATATAATATATAGTCATATAGTTAATTGCACAAATAATCTGAAATGATATCTCTTGGGAATACTGAACTGACAGAGCATGGATGTGATCTGCCAGTAATATAATATATAGTCATATAGATAATTGCACAAAATAATCTGAAATGATATCTCTTGGGAATACTGAACTGACAGAGCATGGATGTGATCTGCCAGTAATATAATATATAGTCATATAGTTAATTGCACAAATAATCTGAAATGATATCTCTTGGGAATACTGAACTGACAGAGCATGGATGTGATCTGCCAGTAATATAATATATAGTCATATAGTTAATTGCACAAATAATCTGAAATGATATCTCTTGGGAATACTGAACTGACAGAGCATGGATGTGATCTGCCAGTAATATAATATATAGTCATATAGTTAATTGCACAAATAATCTGAAATGATATCTCTTGGGAATACTGAACTGACAGAGCATGGATGTGATCTGCCAGTAATATAATATATAGTCATATAGTTAATCGAATTCGTATTGATATCATAATATGTGTAAACTACATCAACTTTGAGTTGATTTGTATTGTTTTACTATAATTTCTTTCTTTTTAACCTTCTTAATGCTCTCACTTTCCGGAAAATATAGCCTTTCAATTCATACATTTTAAATATACGTGAGTACTTGTATAGTGAATAATTTAGTGACTGCCACTACCATGTAGTTTTGTGTAAGAAATGCATATATAGGATAGGAAATATACCTAATGTAAATTGGTTTCTGGAAAAATGGCATACAGTCTATTCTGCACTTTGATTCTGTCTTGTTGACCCTACTTTATTTTCTTATCTTCTCTAGTTCATTTTCTTCCACTATTCTATTACTGCAACATAGCACTTACATATCTACAGTGTAGTTAGCTAAAGATATATCATTTTGGCAGGACTAGTGTATACCTAATATATTTTCCCCTACATTCTCATATCTCATACATACATATGTAGATACATGCGTTTTGTGAAATATTGGATGGTTTCTGCATTACTTTTATTGTCATCGCCATACTAAACAATGCAAGTAGGTACATAGATAAGAAAAATAAGAATGGTTTATTTGAACCTATACACGAATAGGAAAGTAAAATTATAAGATTAGAAAATATTTCGACTGATTCTAACGAAAATGTGTTGTCGGCCTTCGTGGCTCAGTTGGTTAGGTATCTGACTGCTGATCCAAAGGTCCCGGTTTTGATTCCCGGCGGAGACACAGTTTTGAAATGTGTTTTCAGTCTGGATCTGTGAGACGATAAACATCGTGAGTCTCCAGAATGTGGCAACTTGTTATTTTGTGCGTGTTAAATATTTATTTGACATAGCACATGTTAGTTGCCCGAGAAGCTACATAAAATAAAATTAAATTAAATAGTATTTTGTTTAATTTTATTTTATTATTAAGTAGTATCTCACTAAACATCTTCAAGAAAAGGCTAAAGCAAAAATATTTATCTGACAATACCTGATTACATCTTCCTCTCCTCTTCCTTTCCTTATCCTTTAGTTTTCCTATCATTGCTATGAATTGTTCTTACATACTATCTTCTTTGTTTTATTTTTTACTTTTCTTCTGCTATTTTTTATTTATTTTGTAATGTAATTAACTGATTGCCATAGTACACATTATTTTGTATATTTAACATTTACTCTGGTTGGTTGGAAGAAATTGCCATCAGGCAATAAGCCCGCCAGTGTACTAATTATATGTACAAGAAGACTGAAATAAATAAATAAATAAATATATTATTCATTCATTCATTTAAATCAGCCGATGACAAGTCGTAAGCCCTGGCTAATTTCTCAGTTCTCCTATGAATATATGGTCCCGTTTCGTCTCTTTTAAGATATTAATAATTTGTCAAAAAATACCATTTTACTTCAGGATTTTCGACGCAGTACCTACTGCGTTATTTACAGGACCAAGTTGTATAGAATCTACTTGTGATAGAAGAAAATAAAATAAAAACGATACACAATAGGAAAAAACGTGAGTTGCTGAATTTTCTTGCTTATGTGATATAAAAATAAATCACACGGAAAACATAATAAATAAATTTACATAAAAAACGATGTCCGTCCATTGTACACATTACGTTGGCTTGGCACACATAAATTGTGAATTTTGCTATTTTGAAAAGGTCCCCTCAAATATTATGTTTTATCGCAGGGGCCCTTAATGCAGATACTATTTTATGCTTTTTGAAATATATTATGTATTTGTCAACCCAACAGCTAATAATATTTATAATACTAGTTGCATGTAACACATGAGATCCAACAGTCGATCGTGATAGTATGTATAGTTGAAGAATACATACAAAACAATAAACCCTTCAAGCCAAATTATATTCGCTACTCCATCACCATCCGCTCCGCATATGGGGTACTGTAAACGGACCCTTCATGCATGGCACGAAGAGTAGCTCATGGAGCCCTCTAGATTAGCAATCTCGGCACCATGGTGCAAAAAGAACAATCGGCAAGTTCAAGTCGAGATTCTTACTTGCGGACTGTAGGCGACTTCAGATCCATATATTGTATAGAGCATCAGAGAAGTGACCAAGATCTCTGGAAACAAACAAGTCAGTGACAATCTTCGGATAATAAGGCACCGTATCTATGGCAAAATCGTTTGAAGGTTTTATAATTGTTCTTCGAGATCATGTCCAATGGGACCTTGAAGAGGCTCACGGACAGCAACGAGGAGCTCTCCGATCTGTAAGATGACACAATTGGGTGGGAACACTCCCAAAGGATGTGATCCGAAGTTTGGTCCGGACCAAATTATATAGGTACCTATTATTGATTCTATACAAAACATGGACGGAAATAAGGAATCAAACTATTGAGAAATCTCATAGATATTGTGTATTTTGCTATACTAAAAATAGTTACTCACTAAAAATAGTTTTTTCTTTTCCCTCTTCGGTTTTCTCTTATTTTTTAATTATATAATAAGTATGTATATACTATGATAAGAGTAGTTTCAATAATGCATTTGACTATCTATAAAATTTTGCATACTGGTAATAAATATTTACAAAAATGTAATTATCACATTCATAGCCGACCGGCTATCTGTCATCGCTAAATGTGCGGACGATCCGTTTAATAACATATTAATAACTTTGAATAAATTATATTATTCAAGTGTTAACGACGGATCTAATTTATATAACGAAATTCTTCAGAGTGTTGTTTCGTATTCTGTTTGGGAAAACATTTTCAATATTTATAGGATAATTATTCAAATAAATGGTTGTCAGATTGAATGTAATCACCTCAGCTCAGCACTATCATAGAAGCAGTCAGTAAGATAAAACAGTTTCCTACACGTCCCAACCGCCACCTGTTTGATAACAAATTTGTCGTATAGATGGCGTTTGATGCAGCGACTAGAGAATCATAAAAATATTCAATATTAATTTTTATAATAATTTTATACAGCGTGATGTAATTGTCATATAACGAAAAAAATTTTTTTTTTCGAAATTAAACTATAGGTTTGTAGTGAATAGATATATTTTATTATTTAATGTAACAAGTTGGTTTAGATGTGTGATGGCAGAGCGGTTAGCGTACTGAGCTCTTAATCCAGTGGTTTAAGGGAATGTAGAATTATGTAGGTATATGTACCTACTTGTTTAACAAGAACATATACGAATTTAATAAACGCATTATACAATAAATATAAATACATGATACTAAATTCAAAAAGTTATATTAATTATGTACCTACTCAGTACATTATGCAAGTTCAGTTTCATTGGATTGTTGCCGATTGACAAAAGTCAATCAATCAACAGTAAATGACAAGCGCTCTTCACTATTAGGTAAGTTATTAGGTGCATATATTTTTCTTCGAAGTTAAATGGTATGTTTAGAATTCAAATAAATTAGTTATAATATCCTAGGTTGGGGTGGTCGAGCAATGATGTTTTACAGTTTCTCAATTATACATATATAATTGATATGAAATATCAGTACATTACAATATACAATATGACGGCTATATACATACCTACTACTAGATAGGTACTTGTGAACTAGACAATATCGAAAGACCACGCGTACACTACGCGCCTTCTATAAATACAATCAGTTAATCATACTGTCTCGCTCCCACTCACGCTATCTCGCATCTCACATTAATTTGTGAAGCAGTAAAATTATTGGCTTTTCGAAAATAAATCTTTTTGTTAACAACATGTTCTTTTTATATAAGTTTTGACTACTGATGTTCTGTCATTCTGATCCATTCAGAAAATATTCAAATTCGTTATATTGATTGCCACCAAATTTTGGGGGCACAGTCACTCGGTGTGTATTAAGAATTTTTGCTTGTATCATGTACATATATACATAGATTCTTGAAAAGTGGCTTCACCTTATTTTGAAGGTAATCTTTTGCCTTCTTTGCCAGCATCCTGGGTTTGTTTCCCAGCAGAGGAGAAATTGAATTAAATTAAATTTTCATGCAAATCATACATCTCTGAAATTGCTGTTTGGAAGTAAACTGGAAGTAATTTGCACAGGGTGAAACAATGTGTTAAACTAAATAATATATATAAAAAATGAACACTCTATATCTACAGACATCAAAAGATTAACAGGATATTAAAATGTCTTTATATAATGTGAATCTGTCACATGGTTTTTGTTTATTGTTGTATATTAATTTTAATCCTGCTACCGATTGAATTTGCTAAGCAATTGTATGGACCGATTATATTAGAAGTCTTGAGGCTATTTTGAATCTTTTGATTTTATTTATAGACATCAATTATTTTGAAGCTCAATCTTACGAAGATTAAACACCGAATAAATTGTTTAAACTCTTGTGTATTTTATAATATAAAAATGTATCTAGGTTATCTTACTTTGTAATCTGATTGGTTGGAAGAAATTGTTAATGGCAATAAGCCCGCCAGAGTAAAATAATTTGCTTGTCCTATGTTCCAAAGGATGAATAAATATATACATAAATAAATCAAATAAGATGATAAAGTTGTATATACGCAAACATTGTATTTTTTTCCCTGACGGGAGCAAATGATATTTTTATCACAATTTTTTTAATAGGTATCTTTTTTAATATTTACCGGTTTCCCCATAATATTCCAAATTCGTCTCTATTGAAATATTAAAAAAATGTCACTAAAATATATACATAAGATTGGATTAATTATAATCTTTTTATTTTGTCAATGTGCACGGTTCTGACATTGTAAAAATCAAATTCCTAACTGATTTAGGATCTTAAAAGATTTATTTCCTGCCAGTTCTAATCAGTTGAAACAATTGTTCTGTGTAAGAAGACATTTTTTTTAGTGAAACCTCAAATGAGTAAGTAATTTAAATATTTCATACCCGAAGGATCAATTCTGCCAGGAGGGATGACAACTGATGAAGAAGCGGTCGCATTAAAACCGGTCATAACATATACCTACACTACCTAACTCTTTCGTAGTACATATCAATTAAACAAATTGTTAAAAATATGCCATTCTTAAATAAAAATATATATTTCGTCAAATAGGTACCTAGGCTAGGTATTTATTTTACGGAAATATTTAATATAGGATCGATTGAATTATGTAACTGTATAAAATGTGTCCACATTTGAACAAAAATTATTTCTCGTATTCATTTACACTTTTATTACACATTACTTCTCGGGCAACTAACAGGTACTATGTGTCAATTAATAATTTAACACGCACCCAATAACAAGTTGCCACATTCTGGAGACTTGCGATAATAATCGTCTCACAGATCCAGAGTGAAAAATTAAAAACTGTGTCTCCATCGATATCGAACCCGGGACCTTTGGAGCAGCAGTCAGATACCAAACCAACTGAGCAACGAAGGCAAGAAGTCAAAATAAACAAGGCGTGTGTCCGCCCCATTATGACATATGGGATAGAATTAAGAACCGTCTCCAACAAAACAAAAAGTTGTCTTAGAGTGGATGAAATGAAGACCCGACGCTCCATTGCTGGAAGAACCCTCAGGGACCGCATCAGATATGAGAAAATCAGGTCTATACGCGGGATCGAGGACATAACAAGATGGGGACGTTTTTGCCCCCCTAGACAACGTGTCATTTAGATCAAGAAAAGAAAACTCAATGTATGAAAGTGACAGTTGTCACGTGACAGGCAACTGTCACTTCCATGCATTGAGTTATCTTTTCTTGTTTCTTTTCTTGAGCTAAATAACATGTTGTCTATGGGGGCAGGAGAGACCACTTTTAACGAATGCACTACAGTAGAATTGTCAGGGAGTGAAGCAAGGGTGCGTACTATCACCGTGGCTCTTTAATCTATACATTGACTACTGTGTGAGAGCACTAAAGAATGAGAACATTGGGCTGAAACTGGAAGGTGTGACTGTATGTGATCTAATGTATGCGGATGACAAAGTATTAATGGCTGAAAGCGTGGAAGACTTGGAATGTTTGGTTAAAATAGTATTCGATGGATGCATGCAAAATGGATTGAGAATGAATGCAACTAAATCTAAAGTGATGGTATTTGAGAAGGGCGAAAGACGAACAAAATGCGAGATACGAGTGAAGAATGTACAATTAGAACAAGTGGATGAATATTTATACTTAGGAAGCATGTTTCAGCGTGATGGAAGATTGGAAAAAGATATTGAAAGGAGAGTAACGGCAGGTAATAGAGTGAATGGTGCATTAAGACCGGTAATGGCTAACCCAATTATTTCGAGGCAAGCAAAGCTCGCGGTACACAATGGTATCGTCGCACCGACTCTAATGTATGCTAGTGAGACATGGACATGGCAGAAGACGCATGAAAGTAGAATTAACGCGGTTGAAATGAGGTCACTAAGACGAATGTGTGGTAAAACGATGTATGATAGAATAAGAAATGAGGATATTAGACGAGAATGTATGATTGAAAGAAATATCGTAAGTAAGATGAAAATAAATGCCCTAAGGTGGTTCGGCCACATAGAAAGAATGAGTGATGACCGTCTGACAAAAAAAGTATACAAGGCTGATAAAAGAGGAATGAAAAGTAGAGGTCGGCCAAGAAAGAGTTGGCACGATCACATAAATGGGATTTTGAAAGATGGAGATGTTAGAAGTAAGAATAATAGAAGAGCGTGTATGAGACGATGTATGGACGTGAATGAAGCGAGGAATGTATGTCAAGAGAGAGGAGTCTGGCGTTCGGTTCTCTCTGCCTACCCCAAATAGGGAAATGGCGTGATGGTATGGTATGGTATGGTAAAGAGAGAAATACCCAACAAACAGACTACTCGGAAGACCTGCGAAGAGATGGAATGTCCAATTGGATACTAGAGCTTTAAAACGCACTGGTCATTTTACCAATGTCGGAAGAGCTGTCAAAGTTGACATTAAACGCGAAAATTTTCAACACAAATAATAATAAAAATAGTTACTAGGTATCATACAACTACGTAAATAATATGTTGAGAAATATAATTTATTTGAAAAAAGTGATCAATTGCGAATACATAATCTCTTTCCTAACCTCAAATGGCAAAGGTGTTGATGAAATTATTCCTGTAATCAATTTCAGTTCAGTTTATAAAGCAACTCGCTCACGCGAGTCTATTAGATATCATTAAAGACTAACTAAACCTAACCAAAAAAATAACAGGAATAAAGGTTTTCGTACACATCATACTATTATTTCGTTGTCGTATTTTACTACATTCCGTATAATTTTCGGTTATGCTTAATTGGTGTGTAATGATAATAGCGGCTCGCGTGAGTGAGTTTCTTTATAAATTGAATAGAAATTGGTTGCAGGAAAAATTTTGTCAACACCTTTGCCATTTGAGGTTAGGAATAAATTTATTATGTATTCGTATTTGTCAAGCCATTTCATCACATTTTTCAAATAAATTATATATGTCAACATATTTTTATCGACTTTAATGATTTTCAGCACTATTAATTATTTTTTATTTTTAAATTATCGCGTTTAATGTCAACTTTGACAGCTCTAGTCAATTGGATCTCCTTCTTGCAGGATAGACCATCTTCACAAACAGTTCAAATGACCTTAATAAACGCCGAAAAAGAAGGGGAAAAATATCATTTTATATTTTTCTGGTCGACCTCATAATTTCAAACCACGATTACAATAACCTCAATACAGTAAGTTGACTCAATTCTTATTTACGTTTATCATTACATTTTTATAAAAGCAAACTAAGTATGTACTTTCATAAAAATATCAAAATAATAATATGTTAATTTGAAACACCGATTGCAAAAGTAATCTTGCTCAAAACTTTCATTCTGTACCTTAGTTAAAATGTTTGTCACGATCTTTGAAGGTTTCAACTTGTAAAGAGTTTAATGAAATTGTCAAAAGTTTACAACTATTTGACGCTGTTTACATTCTTGTTTACCAAAAATGAAATTTCGAAAGATGTTCATGGCACTAGTTCGTTTATAATAATATTTTGATGTGATAAGTTAACTAAAAAATACACTTTGTTTACAAAAATTGCTATTTCATTTTAAAATTGTTGATCGAACTATTTTTAAATTATGGTTCTTACTAAATAAAAATATCAAAGACCTTATATACTAAAGTAATTATAAGGTCTTTGACAAATATAATATATGTATATAGCAATAACAAGAGTAACCATATCTAGATTGTAATATTTGGAGCTTTTAGCGATACCAGCGCCATCTAGCCAAATATTGTTGAACTATTTAGCGCGAATTTCTCGCTCTAAGATTCAAACCAAAAGTGTTGAAATATTATGATGGAGCTAACATGTTTCAGGATACCAAAATGAAAATATTACGCAACTTAGAAAAATACAAGAAGTTTATTATATATATTATGATTTCTATATTTAAAAAGTCAATATTGAGACAAAAAAAATATTTTCTCCTTTGAATATTATCCAGATTAAGACGTTATGTAATGTACATAGGAAAATATGAAAACTTACCTTAGAGCGTCAAGATCAAAGTTAATAAATTGATGAGAAAACATACCTGAAACAAAAGAAAATATCTAAATTACTAGAAAGCTTATTTACAAAATATCATTGCAATTACGAATTTAAAAACTACACTTTAAATTATATTTTTGCCATCTATGATTCAATTGCAAGACTAATATTACCATGGAAGGAAAATAAGTTTTCCTATTGAAATCTAGATGTCTCTACTAATATAATCATAGATGTTAACTATTTTCGAATAACATAATGGCACATTTTAATCGAACCTAAACTACCTTCTTCTACTTTCAGAGATTTTTTTACGAATAAGAATAAATATGTAGAAAAAGTAGTTCAGCTTTGAAAACGTTCTACGGAAATACACAAGACGGTGGATAAAGGTTTTAATATAAAATAAGAAGGTATCAGATGTTGAATAATTTTTCGATAAATAATGTTAATTACTTCATACATTTTTTTAATAAATAATGTTAATTACTGAATACATTTTTTTTCAAACATATACTATTGAATACTCATTTCAGTTTTGAAAAGTTGTCCAACAAAAAAATAATCTGTTATTCCGTCGTATGTTGTGACATTTTAAAAAATAAATTTAAATAAATTATGTCAAGCCTCTTAATTAGTAATACACATAATAATTAATTATATATCATTATGTACTGTTACGACTGTTAAATATTTAATTATAAAACCGGTTAACAAGAAAATATATTTTAAAGAGAGCAAAATAATGCTCATTTGAAAGATCACCTTATAATAAAATAATACTTTTGTGCGATACTAATAAGTATAAAATATACATCAAACCTAAATAACTACTTTGTTGGAAAATAATGA